>CM053031.1:145648146-145687540 GCA_028564925.1 Lithobates sylvaticus | reverse complement strand
TAAGCTTTGCTTTGTGCCATATATATGGGCTCACTTTCTTTCAACTACAAGTGTTAGACTGCTCTGGCCCTTAGTAAAACACAGGCTGCAGGCTGCGATTTATATATGAGATTTGTTTCTCTCCTGCAACCAGAGGATTGCCATACGCTAAAAATAACTGCCTATGGGCCTGACCTTCTCCGCTATAAATAGAATGGGCGCAAAGATTGTTCCTCTGTAAAATATAAATATAAGCTGCACACCTACATATATACCTGGCCCTCTTTAACCGTGAATAGGGGACGGCCTATTGGTAAGATATAAGCTGTATGTTGAGCTTATCCTCCTGCAATTAAGAGGACTACCCTTTGTAAATCTATTCTAAATCCATCACCTGGCGAGATTAGATTTTGGGGGAGTTTGGTGTGGCAATATGTCAGCCAGGAGGAGAATGGATGAGCAGGCCAACCAGGAGAATGTCGGGACACAATCATTAAGATCAGCCAAAGACAAAGACAAGGAAAAGGGGGTTCAATCCACAATAACAAATGGGGCATCAGCTGCAGCAAAGCTGGAAAAGTATGCTCACACCCCAGATCACACTCCAACTAAAGGAGGACAGCAACCCCAGGTTAAAATGCCAACTGATAGAAAGAGCCAAGGACAACCAAACAACCCAGTAGGGGCCCCAGTAAAGAATTCAACCAACAAAAATCTGGGGGTCCCGGGGAAATCAGAACTGGCCTCGGTTCAAGCATCAATGGTAGAAGCAGAGCCGACACTAAAAGATGTATTGACGGCGGTTAATATATGTAAACATTCCCTAGGGGAATTATGCGGTCAAATGAAAAATGTTAAAGATGAACTGTCCTTGATGCGCCAGGAGCTTGAAAAGACGGCTGACAGAATAACAGCAACTGAAGGGAGAATTAGTCAAATCGAGGATGATATGTACCCATTAAATCAAGAGGTTAAAAGTCTAAAAGAGCAATCGGATAAATTTGCAGGAAAACTGGACGAATTGGAAAACAGACTCCGAAGGGATAATGTGAGGCTGGTAGGCCTACCGGAAAAGAGTGAAGGATCTGATCCGATCGTATTCATGGAAAAATGGCTCATTGAAGTATTTGGAAGAGAGACATTCTCACAACAATTCTCGGTTGAAAGGGCGCATAGAGTTCCGTCTAGACCTCCACTCCAAGGAGGGCACCCTAGATCTATGTTAATGAAATTTTTGAATTTCAAGGATAAAGTGACGCTTCTCCGCAGGGCGAGAGAGATGGGGAACATTTTTTTTAATGGAGTTAAAGTTTCATTATATCCTGATTTTTCACCCGATTTGCAGAGGCGTAGAGCAGGTTTTATAGAGGTTAAACGTAGACTCCAGAAATTTGATGTCATTTATGCATTATTGTACCCAGCCCGGCTACGTGTGGTAGCTCTGGGAGAGACCTTTTATTTTGATTCCCCTGCAAGTGTGACAACATGGCTGGAGGATAGAAAAGGCCAACTAATAATCAAAACGAGGGGATAACAAGGTTAAGGGAAAGGGAATAAACATAGAGGGATGGGAAGGGATGTGTTCTTAGAGATGTGTGTTCCAGAGAAATTTAATGTGTACATATACGGAGTGGAGGGTGGTGAGTGTCACATAGCACGAAAGGGAGGATATGATTGATTGGGGTAAGGATAAAAATATAGTTTTTGATGTGTGTAGGGTAGGGGAGGGAGGAGGGCGGAGGGTGGGAGTGGGTTTGTATACAAGAGAGGGGGAGGGAGAGGGGAGGGTGGTAGGTACGGGAGGAGGGCGGAGGGTGGGAGTGGGTTTGTATACAAGAGAGGGGGAGGGGGAGGGGGAGGGGAGGGGGAAAGGTATGGGATGCTTGGTAAGGGTCACAAAAAAAGCCTCTGGGGATAACCTAGAATGGTACATGGGGGGAGGGGGGGGAGGTGGGGTCATCGATGTAAAAATTGGAAAAAACATGTAACACATATGAAAGTAAGCGGCAAGCAAAAAACACTTATAGATAAATATTTAGAAGAAAGTTTCACATTTTCTCACTTAGAAAGACATATCAAGATACGATGCAAAATTTGGGAGGGAAGAAAAGAGAAAAGAAAAGAAAACACTGATAAACAAATATATAGAAGAAAGATTCACATTTTATCACATAGTGGGAAATATTAAGATAGGCAAAGGATTTTTTATATACCTTTTTTTTTCACAAGGGTTTTTCCCTCTTGTTAAAAGTTTTTCTTCCCTTTCTCGTTTTTTTTCCCTCTCTAATTCCTTTTTTTTTTTTTTTTTTTTTTTTATTTTTCCCCTTTCTCTCCCCCTTTTCCCCCTCTCTCCTTGGTGTTATGTTCTAGGCATCAATAGGGATTCCATTTTCTATTGCTTTCTTTTCTTGATAGCCTATGCAGACTAGGGTAATTAATATCGGTTCCTGGAATGTACGGGGGTTGGGTACACCGGCTAAGAGAGCAGCTGTGGTAGAGACCCTGGAAAGGAGCGATGTAGGATTGATCTGCCTACAGGAGACACATTTAACCCAAGATACTAAATTATTAAATCAGAGTAAAAAATATCAACATCAATACCACTCGGTACACACCTCCTACTCAAGGGGAGTGGCGGTGATGGTAAGAAAAGAGGTGGGCTTCACCTGTCGGCAGACCAGTATAGATAGGGAAGGACGGTATATTTTCCTGCATTGTGTAATAGAAAATCGAGAATATGTTCTCGCCAATATTTACATCCCCCCTCCGTTTAAGCTTGATGTGATGTATAGCCTAATGGAATTTTTATCAGACAAAGCTGGGATACCAGTCATAGCAGTAGGGGACTTTAATGAGGTTATTAATAAAAAATTAGACAGGTTTCCTTTAGGTACACAGAGGCAGAAGGTAGATGAGAGCCGATTACACCAGTTCTTACAAGAAGTGGGGCTGTTTGACATGTGGAGAGTGAGAAACCCGGGGGTGCTGCAATTCTCGTGTTTCTCAAGTTCCTATTCTACTCTTTCACGGATCGATTTAGCCTTGGGAAACGGAGAAGCATGCCAAACAGTAAGGGATATTGAATATCAGCCTAGGGGGGTATCGGACCATGCCTTGTTGATTGTCTCAATAAATTTAGAAGGGAAAAGACCTCCCAGAACATGGAAAATGAATCCAGTCTGGTTCGAAATAATAGGGGATCCAAATGAGGTGCTGTTAAAACTGGAAGAATTTATAGAGTTTAACAAAGAGACAGTGACAAGAGGAGTAATGTGGGATGCACTGAAGGCCTATCTGCGAGGTATCCTTATTCAACTAGTCTCAAAAATCAAAAAATCCTCAAGAGAATGGGAAAAAAATAGTAAGATGGAGTTGATGAAAGCAGAAAGAGAATACGTTGAAGACCCCACCCCAGAAAGACAAAGTAGATGGCTAACTAAACAACAGGAATACAAAGAAGTAATTATTAGGAAATCAGAGAATAAAAGACTGTTTCAGAAACAGGTGGCTTATGGGGAGGGGGAAAAGGTCGGAAAGATGTTGGCACAGTTAGTGAGAGCTAACTCCCCTCCCTCCACCGTCCCAGCGATTAGGACGGAGAAAGGAGAAATCTCATTAAAGACGTCAGTAATTACAGAGACTTTTAGAATATACTATGACAAATTATATAAATCGCGGGGGACGATGGAGGAAGGGGAAGCGGACACATTTTTTAGTAACGCTGAAATTACGGCTCTCACTGAAGAAGAAAGGGAGGCAATGGAGGCACCGTTAACGCTGGAGGAAATCCAGCTGGCGGTAAAAGAAATGGCCAATCAGAAATCACCAGGACCAGATGGTCTCCCCGCGGAAACCTATAAGCAATATGGGAAAATTCTACTGCCAGAACTTCTTAAGGTATTAAATTGGGCAAAGGAGGAGGGGAAGTTGCCAACGTCTATGACAGAGGCAACGATAATAGTTCTGCATAAAGAGGGGAAGGACCCATTAGAGACCAAGTCTTATAGACCGATTTCCCTACTCTGCTCGGATGCTAAAATATTAGCTAAAGCAATGGCAATTAGATTAAACAAAATTATCTCTAGATTAATACATCCTGATCAAACAGGGTTTATACCCTGTAGGTCTACTAGTATGAACATTAGGAGACTATACCTTAATTTACAGATACCAATAGAGAACATGGGTACAAGGGCAGTCATGGCGTTGGATGTGGTTAAAGCTTTCGATAGCTTAGAGTGGGGATATTTATGGCGAGTCTTAAAGGAATTTGGATTTGGCCCCTCATTTATTAAATGGATTAAAACCCTGTATAAGGGTCCCAGTGCTAAAATTAGGGTTAATGGTGAGTATTCCGAGGGGATTCAATTGGAGAGAGGGACAAGGCAGGGCTGCCCATTGTCCCCCCTGCTCTTCGCGCTTGCAATGGAACCCTTAGCAAGTGTAATTAGATCAAACACAAATATGCAGGGGTTCCGAAGAGCAGGGGGTGAAGAGAGAATCGCACTGTATGCGGACGATGTCCTTCTCTTCCTGGGGGATACGGGGCAATCCCTCAGGCAGGTGATGAACATCCTCACGGACTTTGGTAAAATCTCAGGACTCACCATAAACTGGGAAAAATCTGCATTATTGCCTATAGATCCTCTAGGGAACCAGAACGTACAGGATATTTCACAGCTAGAGGTAGTTGAACAAATGAAATACTTAGGCATATATATAACAAGGAACCCTAACAATTACATAAATGATAATATAGTACCGCTTTTAGCTAGATTTAAAAGTAAAATTGCAATCTGGAGACGTCTCCCATTGTCGATCGCAGGGAGGTGTAACCTAATCAAAATGGTATGGCAGCCACAGCTTCTGTACCTGCTGCATAACTGTCCAATATGGATAGATAAAAAATGGTTCAGAAAGATAGACACGTTGTTTAGGGAACTTATATGGAAGGGAGGTCAGCCTAGGATTGGGTTACAAACACTACAACTAGCAACAAGAAAGGGAGGAATGGCAGTACCGCATCCACGGAGCTACTTCCTAGCAGCCCAACTGCAACATCTAGGAACTATGACAGGAGGAAGCAACAAGGAATTAATGATTGCAGGAACCCCGCACAAATCAATAGTAGAAGCCCTTGAGGCAAATTCCTTTCTTTACAGAATCCCCACGGTGAGACTGGCCTTAAAAGTGTGGAAGGCAGTAAAAGTAGTAAAAGGGTTAGAGGGTATGACAAAATACACCCCCCTCTGGAATAATAAAAACTTACAGGAAGTAGAAAAGATAGGGAAAATTAGAGAGTGGGAAATAAAAGGGATAGATAAGTTGGCACAGATGTACGAGGGCAAGGTATTGAAGACATTTACAGCACTGCGAGCGGAATATGATATACCCAAACATTCCTTCTATAAATATCTACAAATTAGACACGCTTTAAATAGTCAATTTAAGAATCAAGATCCAATTTGGAACAACTCCCCAGTGTATCAAAGAATAGGCTCCCAAAACAAGAGTAGAGGATTTATAGCAGAAACTTATTCACACATATGCGAAGGTAGCCTAGAAAATCCAGAACAGCTTAAGTGTAGGGGGAAATGGGAGAAAGAATTTGGAACGTTCTCAGATGAACAGTGGTTGAGGATATTGGAGAAAGGACACGTGGTATCGGTCTCGCCTGCTCAGAAGGTCTCATATTTGATGCTGCTACACAGGACATACTATACACCTAAGAGACTATATGAGTTCGGATTGAGAACAGATGCCAGGTGCCCTAGGTGCCAGGATACTGGGGATTTAGCACATATGGTATGGAAGTGCCCAAAACTGCACCGTTACTGGACTGAAATCCTTAACATCCTGGACACCGTATTAGAAGTTAGACTGGAAATGAACCCCAGACTGTGTATAATGGGATTGGATGAGGGGATAAATGGTGGTCCCTCTGTAATCAACGCTGTGATGAGAGGCTTGTTCCAGGCGAGAAAATTAATAGCGCAGAGGTGGCAGGCTGAGAAACCCCCAACGGTAGGAGAATGGAAAAGGTTAACAACAGAAACAGTATGGAAAGAAAGAACAGTGTATATAAGGAGAGGAAATCTGAGAGAGTTTGAAGCTATGTGGAGACCATGGTTGGATAAATTGGAAAACCCACTATGGGGTGGGGGGAGAGAGGGGGAGAGGGAATAAGTCGGGTGTCAAGAGGGAGGGTTGGGAAGGATAAAGGGGACTAAAGGTTGAAGGGTACTCCTTGCAAAGGGTGAGAAGTGGAATTTTTTTTTTTTTTTTCTTTTTTTAAATGTATGTACTATGTAAGTAAAGAATGTATTTTGTATAATAATGAAGAAAATAAATAAAGATTATATAATTAAAAAAAAAGTATACTTAAGTATAGCTTGAGGCAGGAGGCTTTCTAAAGTGCTATTTTATTAGGATTTATGAACAACACCATATTGCAGAATATTAAAATGAAGCTTACGCAAAAAACTGTAAATACCACGTACAGATAAGACATCATTTATCATTAATCATTATATGATCTTTAGCAAAATATTTTCTATATACAGTACTGTGCAAAAGTTGTAGGCAGGTGTGAAGAAATGCTGTAAAGTAAGATTGCTTTCAAAAGTATATATTATAATTGTTCGTTTTTATCAATTTGCAAAATGCAAAGTGAGCAAACAGAATAAAAATCGAAATCGAATCAAAAAAGATATGCTATCTGCCAATAGAACTTAACCAAAAAGTGCATTCTATGCATCCAAAAATATAGAAAATATACCAAATCAAATCATTATTCAGCCAAACAATAAAATAAAAGCCTCATGCATGAGTCCTGCTTCTTAATTTAGGGAGTCAACAACGCAAAGAGTTGGTGAAAGCAGGGGTCGGTCATCTGGAGATAATTCCGAAAATCATCCGGATTATTCTCCTGGAGCTCCCACAGCAAAGGCATATGACATAATTGGTCACGATTAATAAAGCAACCGATTTTTGGTCCAAGAAACCCTCCTCCTCCTGTTCCTGGACTGGGTCAAAGCAATAACTCCAAGGCCAATAATAAATAACACATCATCTCCTCCAATTCTGCAACATGTCTGGTTGATGAACGGCCGTTCAGAAACAAACTGAAAATCACAAAATGAAAAGCGCAAAATGAAGCGCGAATCAACACTCACCAAACTTCTACTAACACGAAATTAGCAGAAGGAGCCCAAAGGGTGGCGCCTGACAATTGAACTTCCTCTTTATTGTCTCTTAGTACATCTAGTACGTCACTACGTTCGTGTTTGTTGGTCGACAATTGTGTGCCGTTTGTATGCAAGACAAGTTTTTGCCCAACATCCTTTGGACAAAAGTCCGAGGCTTTGTCTGCGCAAAATCCGATCGTGTGTATGAGACTAAAGACTGGGATGCCATCAAAGTTCATGTGTAAAGGCAGGCGTCCCAATACGTTTGGTAATATCGTGTATATAAATTGTGTATTATATTGTGTTTGCACTACATTACATAAAATTTTCTGAAAATATGCATCTTATAAACAGTTGCATAAATATCGTGCTGGGGGTTTTAAGTAAATTTATGGCCAAAATTGCAGATTTTTTATGTGAGCAAAAAATAAAAAAATTGCTTTAGAGCCAAAGTGTGTAATTTTATGATGACTAAAAATCATAAGTTATCCTCAATTTACCGTTTATACTCGAGTATAAGCCGACCCGAATATAAGCTGAGGCACCTAATTTTACCACAAAAAACTGGGAAAACTTATTGACTCGAGTATAAGCCTAGGGTGAGAAATGCGCAGCTACTGTAAGTGCAAAAGAGGGTCAACAATGCCTATTTGCAGCCTCACTGTGCCCATGTGCATGCCTCATTGTGCCCATTTGCAGCCATAGGTCCCCCGAACTTCAAACTCGGTAGTTAAGGGTTTTTTAGATGCCCCCTAGCTGCAGCCATTTGGGGTGTCTGGACCCAAAATGATATTGCTGCAGATGGACACAGTTGACCGAATTTGGAGCCCTGTATCTCAGGGCCACTTTGTGCTAGGAGCCCCATCTTTGGATATGTTGTAATGCCTAGTTCCACTTGGTTTGCACACCAAATTTTGGGTTCTTAGCACCAAGTGGCCCTGAGATACAGGGCCCCAAAATCGGTTCGGAAAATGTAATTCTCTGCTGCAAAAAAGTGCTTGACTCGAGTATAAGCCGAGGGGGGCACATTCAGCACAAAAAAAACGTGCTGAAAAACTTGGCTTATACTCGAGTATATACGGTATTCTCTCTGACAAAGGTTAATCTAACCATACTTGCTGTACACATTTTGTTTTCTCTAGGGTAACAATGTAACTGTCACACTAAATATTTCTTTCAAACGCTGCCAGGTCACCTGAGGCTAGGTGACAGATGCACGCCTTTGAGGTCTGGAGTGCACCACTAAGGTAGTAGTCCTTATGGCTGACTGCTGCAAATGGAGCTCTGGGTGGTTTAGGAAGACAGGTCCTCAGGAGCTCCAATGCGGATCACACTGGGAGGTAGAGCATGAGATTCCCCAGAGAGCAGAGCCTAAGTGCTAGTAGGTGTTCACCAGAGCCCCTAGTGGTGGGGATGGACTTTGCTGCAACTGGCTCCAGGTCGCTGCCCCCAGAGTCTCCCAGCTCACAGTAGGCTACTGGAGGATAGAGAGGAAGCAGCAGTCCAGGACAAGGGATAGTCAGGAGATAAGCCAAAGGTCGGGGCAACTAGCAGACAAGGATACACAATGAACACGCCAAGATTGGTAAACAGAAACAGACGTAGAGCATGCGGCAAGAAGCAAACAGGAAGCCAAACACACAATATTGATCAGCGAGGCTGGCTTGCAGTGCACAGGTTAATATAGAGTTCCCAGTTAGAGGCTGGGGTGGAGCCATGCTAGAGGGAAGATTACTTTAACAGACAGGTGTGAGAGTGCAGGCCCTATGGCTGATAAACAACCAGAGGTAAGCAGACAGGGCATGAAAGTATTACTGCAGATTCATGACAGCACCCCCCTCTTATGAGGCCTCCCTCTCCCCCGCTTGGGACCAGGCTTGGAGGGGAACTTCAAATGGAACTTCCTCAGAAGATGAGGCACGAGGATTTCAGATGCAGTGATCCAAGACCTCTCCTCTGGACCAAACCCTTTACAATGCACGAGGTACTGAAGAATGCCTTTACAGAGCTGGGAATCTAGAACTTGACTAACCTCATACTTTAGATTATCCTCAGAGGCCGGAACCAAGGTAGGAAGAGGACAAGAGGACTTATTGAGGACTAAAGGCTTCTTAGGAATGGGCAAGGGCATGAGAAGACCAGCAGGAGCCTGAGGAGGGCCCCCTAGACCCTTAATGATGAGCTGGACATCCAGCACAGAACCATCAGACTGGGCAGGGGTCAGTGGATCTGAGAGGCCAGGTTGGTTAGCAGGTGACGTGTCACAGTAGTCAAGCCAGATAGCTGAAACACAAGTAGAATGCAGAGAGCCCTGAAAAGAAAGTTGAACACCCCACCTGGCTGAATGAGGCAGTCTATTTAAAAGATGGATTGAACCTCATAGACAGGTTTGAATGAATAGAGTAGTAGTAGGGTGAGGCCAGGTTATAGAAGGTCCTGAATAAGAAAAAGCAGGAGGCTCAATGGGCATGGGCTGGACTGGCATAACTGGTGCAGAGGTCGACTGAATAGCATCGCCAGGTGTGGAACTTACGGACAAATTAGCCTGGCTAGGAGATAAGCCAAAGGTCGGGGCAACTAGCAGACAAGGATAGACAAAGAACACACCATGATCGGTAGACAGAAATAGATAAATATATAAACAGAAACGTAGAGCACAATGCAAGAAGCACACAGGAAGCCAAAACACACAATATTGATCAGTGAGGCTGGCTTGCAGTGCACAGGTTAATATAGCATTCCCAGTTAGAGGCTGGTGTGGAACCATGCTAGAGGGAAGATTACTTAAGCAGACAGGTGTGGGAGTGCAGGCCCTAAGGCTGATACACAACCAGAGGTAAGCAGACAGACGGGGCATGAAAGTATTACTGCAGATTCATGATAAACACTTACTTAAGCGTGAAGGCATCTTAACTAAGGTAAACCGGCTTGTGGATTCACAGTTGGCTTCCCACTGTATATGCGCTTTGTGAATAGCCACGCAGTCTTCTGGGACCTGTGACGTGTCCCAGAAGGCTGCGGGTGAAAGGTGGACTGAACTTGTGCTCAGATCACCTTGGTGATCCAGGCGGAAGTGGGAGTGGTTACCTGTCAAAACCAAGTACCTGTTCCACCTCCCAAAAAAAAAAATGTGAAGAAGAGGGAGGAGTAAAGTCCTGCTTAAATATTGAGATGTGCTCGTATCACAGCTTTGGTTTTTTATTAGTATAGAGCAGTCCAGCCATGATATAGCCATTATGTCAAGACACTGCTTATTGTGTACGTTAGGAGCCTCGAATCACCCACTATTTTCCCCATATAACAGCACAGCAACAGCACACTTATAAGCCTCTGTTTGAATACCAAGCTAGACAGATCCCTGTGTCTCATTGTCACAAATTGCTTGCTATTTATATTAATCAACATTCCTGTTCCCAGCATCGGCAGTGCAGCTAAAACGTTTTACCACAATTTTTAACCATTTATTCTCCAGGAGCATCATTATTCACAGTCAGTTGATTGCAGTGGCTCTGGCCAGAGCATAAAGCATAATGCATTTTTACATTGCTTGTTCATTATAATTTTCCTTTGAAATAAACAACACACCAGCAATGCTGTTTATAGCCTTTATAATGCTATTTTGTCATACAGTCAATTACAACAGCATTTGCCATGGTCACCTAACTGGCAGTACAAGCTGTCATTACATTACCACAGCTTCTGACCCTTTTTATAGTTGCCCAAGATAATATGCTCTTTGTCACACATAAGCACAGCAAGCTTTAGCCAGGGGTTAGAAAAAGTGTATGTTAGTCAGCTTTGGTTGATGAGAGTCAGACTAGAGATGGGAGGAAAACTGAAAATCATAGCAGCAGAAGTAAAGCATTATGGATAGTCTTCCAAATAGCCATGAATTTACAACATTTAATTTTTTTTTAATGTAAATTGACAAATGGCTAGCCACCTAGTACCTATCTTCATTTTTAATTTGCTAGTGTAGGCCAGCAAATATGCATGATGTTATACATGCATTTGCTTCTCCACAGACAGAAATTGGGCTATAGTATAAACTTTTATTTTTCTTCTGAACTCTTTATAGGTAGTTTAAGGCAGAAAATGTAAAGAAGGAACAATTATAAAATATTAAAATGAAGGTCTGAACATTGAATTCAAAATCATGGAAGTTTTTTTTTTTTTTTTTTATCTCAATATACTACAATACAAAAAGGTTAAACATGGAACTGAATTATAAGCTGGGTCACATAGGGGTTGATTTTCTAAAGGAATAAACACTGTTTACTTAGTAAAGTGAATGTTCTCTTTGTAAAGGGATTTTTTTTCTAAATAAGGTACTGTAAATCTGGCTTCAGTTTAAATATCCAATCGTGTCTGCACTAAATCAAGAGCCCTGAACGTCACCTTATTGGCAACAGAGCTAGTTTGAAGTATTTGGGTATACAACTTACTAGCCACACTGATGCATTATGTAGAGCAAATTACCCCCCCCCCCCCATGCTGAACCATCTGATGAACCCTATGTCCAAAGTGGTCCTTTCTACACATATTCTTGTTAGGCAGAATATCCATTGTGAAGATGGACTTTCTATACATAGTACATCATCGAGTCTCACATTTTATATGGCAAAACAAACAAAGATTTGGGGGGAAACACCCTAAAAGATGCATTAAAGATGGTGCAGCCATAAGACCATATAAACCAAACAAATATTACAGCGCACACATGCAGAAAAAAGATATTTACCTCCTGCAATGCTATTTAAAACACCTGAACATTTTCAAAAAATATGAGGATTTAGTCACACCATATGGCTATATGGTGCTTAAGCCCACTTACTGTGTCAAAGTACCCCATTATCAGTGGGTCTCTCACATTTTATGGGGCACACTCCATCCACACCTTCCCAGATCGATGCTACTACACCCCAATTCAGAAAAGGGATTGGGTATTCTGAACTTCTCAAAATATTTTTGTGCAGCATAGTCCACTCCATTCCTTAAATATGCCAACCATAAGATACCTCTTTTGGTATAGAAGCAGTACACTGCAAATCCAAATCTAATGATAATGGACTATGGTTCAACCACAGGACCAGGGAACTCCCACAAACCCCTTTACTTACCAATTCCTAGCTCTTTGGTATATGATAAAATGCTCATCTAAACTATGGTCTCCTCTTAACCCAATGCTTTCTGTTCTTCATAACCCGACATTCCGGCAGGTTTCCCCTGCCTATTTTTATCATTAGCCTCACTTACTGACTTCCATACCACCTAATAACCTCCTCAGGGTTTAAGACCTTTTTGTTATTTCAGGAACAGCATAACCTTTGAAGTCCTGAGGTATTTCGCTACCTTCAGGTCAGGCATTTCTACGCGAAAGGCCAATACATTTACTAAAGGGCCTAGACCACATGACCATGTTTGGAAATCTATGAACAATTGACCCACATGCAAAGGGGATGATTTCTAAACTTTACTGTACATGAAGCTGCTAACTAGCCTCATCTCCCCCCCCCCCCCTGCTTATGTTAATTATGGTACAGCCAACTTGAACTTCGAGCCCAACAATTGGGTGGAAATTTGGCTAGCCACCCATGAATATTCACAGAACATTTCAGCACTAGATACAGCCTATAAAGTACTATATTGCTGGTACCTTGTGCAGCAAGGATAGCTGAATACCTTCTGGTTTACCCCCCCCCCCACTTGTTTTTGTGGTTGTGAAGAAACCGGTCTGTACCTTCATAACTGTTGGACCTTCCCACTGGTATGTTCCACCTGGTCCAAAATTTGTCCTCTCCAAGTTATTTGATCCCACCATCCAACTGGAACTTTAGATTTAGTGTAGAGTTCACTCTGTTTAGGTTCAGCAATTTTCATAAGCTCCGTAGTCCTTCGTACTGCGCAAGCGCTGCTCCTGCGCAGTACAGGGGTTCCTTATCCGGCGGGAGGAAATTTTTCGGAAGGACACTGGAATTACACTAGTGTCATCTAGTGGCGGTAGATGTAACTTGAGGTAACTCCGCCCAAGTAATGGGAACTGCGTTACCATGAGGGGAAAAGTAATCAGTTAGATTACTCGTTACCCTCTAAAGTAACTGCGTTAAGTAACTGCGTTTATTTTAACTCAGTTACTTACATCACTGCTGCTAAGCAAATGATTGCTAGATTTTGGAAAATGTCTGCACTTTGTACTCTTGCTATCAAACATAGGGTTACTCAAGCAATGATACATACTAAGATCAAGGCTACTTTGAAAGACAGAGTCCAAAGTACACATAAACCTGGCGGCCCTGGGTGGATAAATTATTTCCCTTAAACATTGATGAATTTCTCTTAAAGCTCTAAAGCCTGAGACAATTTCACTACACCTCTGCACCCATCAGAGTAGCTACTCAGATGACCCCTGTGAACGCTTCTTCCCCCTCCCTTCCCCACTTTTCTGACCACTACTTCTTACATCCACGATATCTATCCCTCTTATTACCTCCTCAAGCTATGGGTGGGGAAGAATCTTAAGAATCTTATGATACTTTGATTAAATTACTCTACAACACATTTTTTTATGTACATGCTGGATTGATGCTTTATATTAATAACTTCAGATAACTCTTATACCAATGTCTACACAGGTGTTTGCCTATTATAGCCAGTCTTGTTTTATTTTTGTTATGTTCTGTCTCTCCCTTTTTGACTCTTTGGGGTTGATTTACTAAAAGCAAAAAGGCTGTGCAAGTGCAGTTGCTCCAGAGTTGCTCCAGAGCTTAGTAAATGATGTAAAGCTTCACTTTGCAAAAAGTACCCAATGAGGTGCAAGGAAAATGGAAAAAAAACTATTTTTGCTTGTACGTGATTGGATAATGGAAGTCAGCAGCATTTTTGCTCATTTACTAAGCTCTGGAGCAACTGCTCTTGCAGAGTGCAACTGCATTTTGCAAAGTGCACTGTGCATTTGCCTTTAGTAAATCAACCCTATTACTCTGGAAAATCCCTGTATGTACATTTCATTAATAAAAATTTATGAACAAGAAAATAATTTTCCAACGTGAACATTTACTTTACTATGTGAGCAGCCTCAACTTCTGCCATATTCTGGAAAAAGTGATAAAGTGACTGACATCTTTGCTAGTACACTTACAGTGGTGTTTTGTAAAAGTGTTTAAAAAAAGAGATTCGGAGGGGGTCCCCAACAATGAAAAACAAATATGAATTATTGGGACAGATTCCCAAATAATAATAAAGGTGGTAATGGAAAATAAAGAAAGGACCTTCATTCTCAAATGCACAACATTTTGATTTGTATTCAGCTTTCTGTTTTCAGTTAATATTTGTTGAAGGTTAACATTAAAAATATGCAAATTAACACAGTTCAGTGGGCAGTAATATTAATGAAAAAGAACATGAAGTAAAAGTCCTAGGAGGGTGGATGTAATAAATGATAGGACAAGTACTGATTTTAGATCTTCACTGAGCTTTCAGGATGTTGTGCACTTTAATGGCTTTGAATGATAATGTAGATCCTTCTAATGTTTCATTGAGCATAACACACAGATCCTGGATATCACGGATATTTTATAAGATGTTTGCCCAATTCAAGCAAGGACTTTAAAAAATGTTAATGTTATATGGAAAATCAGTTAGAAGATCATGTAGATCCTTGTACATTCAACAAGAATATACAATCTAACTACTTGGATAACCAACTTTCAAAAGCCACAGATCCCATAGCTGAAGCAAGGAGGTGATCAATAGATTAAAAATATCACAGGAATGAAATTATAATTGTAGATAATAGGGGTAACCAGTGCGCTCAACCAAAAACTATTAAATCAAATAAGGAGAAAAATGGAAAAGGAAAGCAGCCAACATATAAGTGATCTCACACTTGTAAAGGTAAAATTGAATGAAGAGGGTATGTGGCACCAAAAATGATGGAGTTGGGTTAAAAATAGTGAACACAAAATTTTGTGTTCACTATTTTTAACCCATCTCCATCATCATTTTTACCCAAGCACATATATTTATTTCAGCACGGTTATTTTAGCACCATCACTTTTATTGAATATTTTTTCATTTTTTACACACGTCTTATATTTATTCAATATTTTATGTGTATTGCTATTAAGGAATTGTATCTATTTAGTTCATTATTTTATGTTTTTATATATCTATTTGTGTGAAAGGTCACTCATCTTTCGGATACTCTGAGCTTTGCAAACTGGTCATTTTAGATTATTTATTGATTTACTTAAGGGTTAGTGCCACATACCCTCTTCATTCAAATTATAATTGTACCTTTAGGTATCAGTTACCTATTTAAAAATAAATAAAATAACATCTGGAGGTACTTAATATTGAGGAGGCAGAGAAGTCGATTCAGTAGTTCTGAACATGCATGGAGCTATATAGATAAATAAATAGCAGAAAGTGTATAAATGATACGGCCATAATGAATAATAAACAAGATAGGGGTTTTATGTACAGCAACTATTTTGTGTAAATTGTTGTGAACGCATATCTTTGGAGTTTAGAAAGAAGGAAATGTTGAAAGAGGGCTTGAAATTTCTCTTAACTTTCTTTGATTTATTTTATTTTGATAGCACAGAATAGGAGCTAGATTTGTCATTACCATTTTAAATTCATATATGAAATGGTAAGAATACATTTATATTTATGGCATTGGTAAATCACAGATTACATTCAAATCTTTGAATTGATTATTTATAATTTGTTCCATAGAAAGATTTTGATAGATATAGCAACAACAAAAATATTTTATATTTGATATTTACTGGGCCTATTTACACAGGATCACATTTTTTTGGATGTAGAAAAAATATTAAAAATTTTCAGTAGGAGAGTAGAATTTACTATCTACACAAAAGAGACCTTAGTCAATGTCCTTTTACATGCACCCTCATGCAATCCAAATTATATAATTAAAAAGGGTAACCCTGAATGTATGATAAGAATAAGGGATAACAGCATAACTAAATATTTTGTGGAGGACCATCATTTGATTGATAGTTTATGACTCAGGCAGTGGAGAGAATAAAATTCCAAAAGAGTGGTAGTGATACACTACAGAAGATATGTTTTTTGGATTTTTTAACTCTAGAAAAGATGTCAGATGGAATAAAAACTGGATGGTATGTGGCAGAATTCATGTAATACATAAATGGTTGTAATACATGACTTGCACCACTAGATGTCTCAGAATGATATTGTTTGTAGCTGTATTTCATTATAATGATAACGATGAAGAATATTGTTTAACTTATTATGAGACATGGCTAAAATGCATTGTGGTGAAATAATAGTTCATTGAAATCAAGCCACATGAATATGATTATATAATGTAAATAAATATTATTGTAATTAAATTTGCAGTTGTTTGGAAATTACTGTGCAATTGAAAGCAGGTTTGTGTAACCAACTGCTTGCGACTACTACTTTAATCCTATAGCACCTGTTGAGATTAGGCTTTGAATAAACACTATGTGTAGAAAATACACCACAGCTAGTTGGTTATTATCTGGATGTGCTGTGTTCTGTGATTTTAAAATTCCATAAACAGACATTTATCTTTTTAGCCATGTGTGAAACAGCATTGCAGGTCCAGAGTCAATATAGAGGGTGACATTTTTCTTAGTTGGCAGCAGTACCTAATGTTAAAATGGATTTCTATGACATAATGTATATGTCAATCTTTCGTTAACATGGTCATTTTTTTTTCTGAGTCCCCCTGTAACATAATTTTGTTACCCTCTGATCCTGGCATTGATCTTTTATTTTTCTTCCTTAACCGCCACTTCTGATGGACAATTTGGCCTGTTACAGGAAGTAGGAAAATAAAAGATCTATTGGCAGGATCAATAGATAAAAAAAGTATGTTAATAGGGATTGAGAGAAAAAAAACGAAACATTTCTGCTAATGCTACTGACAGACTGCATTATGTATATCATTTTTGATTTTGCTGAATTCTACTTGTATTATCCTGCTGTTGCTGAGCATGAAAAGGTATTTACGCATTACTATTCTTGAGCATTCATTAGCTCAACAGTCTGCAGGCAATATACAATTAAAAAAATGTTTCTTATTTGGTTCAGAGAAATGTAAATGTAGAGCGCATTCAAATGTAATAACTAACTAACAACCAAAAAAATCATACTGTTGTGCAAGAAAAAACAACCATGGTTTTGTTCATTACCACTATTTGGAGAAAAATTATTGTGCTAATAATAGGCATGTTGCAACCATTGAGGGCTCACAAAATAAAGCCAGTAGCATTAATAAATATTAATTATAATGCTATGCAATATTATAGTTTATAGGTAATAATACTGTACTTCCCTGTTGTCCCAGACAATTGTGTATTTTGCTTGTTTTTTTGGTTTATTTGTGAATTACTATTTTGGTGAAATTGTTACCTGTGCTATTAAAGCCTCACATTTAATGTCTGTATATCCATTGGTTGCACAGTATAAAATTGTCATCCACTAGTGTTTCACAGAAATTTAAAAGTGAAAGACACTTTCCAGCAAGAGCCACTAAATGAAGGAGATAATGACTATTCTGTACTATCCTGAGGTTGTTGGGCAAGATAAAAGTACTGATTTTTTTTTTTTTCACAGCTAAGATGTGTTTAGCGTGTTGCCAGTTCCTTTTAATTTCTCTTACCATTCTTTCCTTTGTGGTGTAATTAGAAGAGTCTCGACAGCAAAAAAAACTGCAAGACATCTTTGTCACTGCTTTCCTCCAGGGCTAGATTTCAATTATGTGCATCCCTAGACAATTTTTTTGTTGTAGCTTGGTGACAGTCTTTGTGACTGCACAATGCTATAAGCCTTACATTACACAAGTAAGAGTATTCTGCATAGTAGTTCCTTACTCTTTGTTATTGAGACATACAGTGCATCCAGAAAGTATTCAGAGCATTTGCTTTTTTCACATTTTGTTATGTTACAGCCTTATTCCAAAATGGATTAAATTCATTATTTTCCTCAAAATTCTACAAACAATATCCCATAATGACAACGTGAAAGAAGTTTGTTTGAAATCTTTGCAAATGTATTTATAATAAAAAAAAAATCACACGTGCATAAGTATCCAGAGCCTTTGCCATGACACTCAAAATTAAGCTCAGGTGCATCCTGTTTCCACTGATCATCCTTGAGATGTTTCTACAACTTGATTGGAGTCCACGTGTGGTAAATTCAGTTGATTGGACATGATTTAGAAAGGCACACATCTGTCTATATAAGGTCCCACAGTTAACAGTGCATGTCAGAGCACAAACCAAGCCATGAAGTCCAGGGAATTGTCTGTAGACCTCTGAGACAGGATTGTATCAGGGCACAGGTTTGGGGAATAATACAAAAATATTTCTTCAGCATTGAAGGTCCCAATGAGCACAGTGGCCTCCATCACCCTTAAATGGAAGAAGTTTGGAACCACAGGGACTCTTCCTAGAGCAGGCTGCCCAGCCAAACTGAGGGATCGAGGGGAAGGGCCTTAGTCAGGGAGGTGTCCAAGAACCCAATGGTCACTCTGACAGAGCTCCAGTGTTTATCTGTGGAGAGAGAAGAACCTTCCAGAAGAACAACCATCTCTGCAGTACTCCACCAATCAGGACTGTATGGTAGAGTGGCCAAACAGAAGCCACTCCTCAGTAAAAACCACATGACGGCCCTCCTGAAGTTTGCCAAAAGGCACCTGAAGAATTCTCAGAAAGGGAGAAACAAAATTCTTGTTGGCCTGAATAGCAAGTGCCATGTCTGGAGGAAACCAGACACCACTCATCACCTGGCCAATACCATCCCTACAGCCTACAGTGAAGCATGGTGGTGGAAGCATCATGCTGTGGGAATGTTTTTCAGTGTCAGGAACTGGGAGACTAGTCAGGATTGAGGGAAAGATCAATGCAGCATTGTACAGAGACATGCTTGATGAAAACCTGCTCCAGAGCGCTCTGGACTGGGGCGAAGGTTCATCTTCCAACAGGACAATGACCCTAAGCACACAGCCAAGATAGCAAAGGAGTAGCTAAGGGACAACTCTGTGAATGTCATTTAGTGGCCCAGCCATAGTCCAGACTTGAACCCGATTGAACATCTCTGGAGGGATATGAAAATGGCTGTGCACCGACACTCCCCATTCAAGCTGATGGAGCTTGAGAGGTCCTGCAAAGAAGAATGGGTGAAACTGCCCAAAAATAGGTGTGCCAAGCTTGTAGCATCATACTAAAAAAATACTTGGGGCTGTAATTGGTGCCAAAGGTGCTTCAACAAAGTATTGTGCAAAGGCTGTGAATACCTATGTACATGTGATTTTTTTTCCATTTTTTTTTTTTAATAAATTTGCAAAAATTTCATTCATTTTGAAATAAGGCTGTAACATAACAAAATGTGGAAAAAGTGAAGCACTGTAAATACTTTCCGGATGCACTGTACATGAGAAAATCTAATATAAAAATAATATTTTTTTTAATGGTATGGTATAGGTATGCTTTTCCTCTATTAAGAAGTTATTAATTGCATTAAAATGTATGTACAGCCAACACTTTCCTTTTAGTTTGTGCAAAGGGGAGGGTTAGAACTGTATAAGTTTATTTTTGCTGTCTGTATCCTGTTGGATAGATTTCCTCTTACCTTCTGTCCCAGAGACACAACAGAAGGTGAAAGGAAATCTCCAACAAAGTGAGAGGAATTTTGCTCTTAGAAAGTAGTCACTGAAACCCCATTGGAAGATCTCACCTCTTCTGGTGACAACTGTTTGAAATTTCCCATCAATTTCTGTCTCTGTGACAATGAACCAATTAGGTAAGTAAAATGGAGTAAGTGTATAAAGGACACAGAAAGCAATAAAATTGTTAGAAGCAACCAGCTGCCTTAGCTCTTGCAAACGCATATTGAAATACAGTTTTTGGAGTCCAGCTTTTGCTCATCAACAAACCCTGATAAGGGGGGCTATCTCTGACCCTGAAAATGCATTAGTTAATTGTTTGGATCACATCTAACTAGTTTCTTAAAACTTATATTTGAACACCTAACTTGGATTTGGGGTTCCATTATTGCTTCTGTGGTTCCTATTCTAAGGGGGTTATTTAAGAAAGGCAAATCCACTTTGCATTGAAAGTGCACTTGGAAGTGCAGTCGCTCTAAATCTAAGGGGTAGATCTGAAATGAGGGGAAGCTCTGCTGATTTTATCATCCAATAATGTGCAAGCTAAAAATGTTGTTTTTTATTTACCTTGTTTTTCCCCCTAGGATCTATAGCGACTTTAATTCCAAGTGTACTCTAAGTGCACTTTCAAGTGCACTTGCAGTGCAAAGTGGATTTTGCTTAAGTAAATAACCTACTTAGTGTCCTTATAGAATCTTTGGTATACAGTACTGTATGTGAGCTGCCTATGCATTATGCATTGCACAACATTCAACCTGCAGAAATCCACAGAAACATTTTTTTCCACTTAAGACACAGCACCACCAGCTCTTTTTCTTTAGCAAAAAAAAATAATTATAAGGTTCTAGTCTTTCCCTACTCTATCCAAGATTTGACAAAAAAAAATTAAAATGTAATAAATAAAAGGTTTGGGCTATATATATACACTACACTTTTTATCAAAGTTACTACATCATATTATTCCTTCTATAGAAAGAAAACAAAATAATTTCTAATGGAGTCAAATAACATTTATTTACATACTGTATAGTGGAGTATAATACAATGTAGCCATGTAACTTAGCTACTCTGATTAGCCAGATTTTTATCAGTATAATATAGACTATATGGAAGCAATAACATTGAGAGGAGCCATAGTAGCAGCCCAAGTTACCAGAGGATGAGACAAAGGAACTAAAATATGTTGGCATGTATTGCCAATGTATCATTTATAAATGTATATAAAAAGAAACATATTCTTATTAGTCCTGTCTCTTATTTGTTTTTTCTGAAGGCATGTAACAAAAGGCTTCACTCAGATTTGCATCTATAAGTGCTAAACTGCAATTTACATGTCATTTGCTAAGATGCTCTTTTTGCGCTTTGAAATTGCATCTGCATTTTACCACAGGGGAAACAAAGGTGTTGATAACAGCTGTCGTTCATTGCAGATATGATCTACATTACCCCCCATTTAAATTGTTTTGTTTTGCGGTTAACAACTATAGCGAGTCATGTCTCCTTACAAATAAGCACCTGAAATGTGCATTTATTGGAGTCAGCAGTGAAATATTGATAGTGGCATATGTCATGGTACAATCAGGCAAGACATAAAAACAATGCTATGCTTATCATGATCATGATTACTGTAAACTTATTTCAGAAGCACACAGATGGTCAGGCCTAACAAGGCAGCAAATTATAAAAGGTCCATTAAATATTATGGACACAGAAATCCCCAGCTGCTCTCAGATTTGTATGACTGGAACATTTTTTTTTTTTTTTTTTTTTACTTTTTATTAAAATGCATAGTGACAAATTGTTTTTATTGCTTCTCTTACAATTTTTTTCTATCAGTGGGAGGACTCAAAAAATGAAAACTCTGATGTAAACAAATAGGAGCTCATATAAAAAAAAATATTTTATGAGCGATAAAATTAGTAGTAGTAAGAATATAGCATGACCTGATGTCTACGCGTGATTACTAAGTTATTTTAATTCATTTGTAGGCTATGAACAAACTTCAAATAACAATGCAGTCATATAATTAACAGTAAAAACACTCCAGAGCGCACATCCCAATGTAGGATGTAATGGGTGGGGATAGAACTAAGACAGCCCATAGATGATTCAATTTTCTTTCCTTTCACCGCTGGACTGCGGGGTGGGGGGGGGCAAGCCAATAGTCAGTAGGCATCTGCTTGCCAGAAGATCATTATCGTGGAGAAATGCTGGCAGTGGGGATGCATTTCTGAGGGATTCCTCTTTCTTCAAATGAATGATGTGTATGTGTGTGTATGTATTTATATACAATAAATTATGTTGTTTTAAAACTTGCTACACTATACCCTTTGCGCTGGTCTCCCTGTTCTGTCAAAGTTATATAATTCCTTAAAGTGGAGTTCCACCCATTTTTTTAACTTTCTCTTTATTCCATCTCCTTAGCTCATCCTTTTCCCATTGGCATTTTTATAAAAAAAATTCTGCTTAGAAACAAATTTTGTATTTTATTTTTTCTTGTCTTCCGCCCCTATTCGCCTAGGCGATTACGTCACTAGGCGATTTGCAAGGGTTCCTGGGATAGCAGCGTCATGTATCCCAGGAGTCCTTGCAAATCGCCTACTGCGTTATTTGCAGATGACGCGAACGGGTAAGAGAGCCACTCTCTCTTCTCCGATGACCGGAGAAAATGAGGAGGGGAGCGAGAGGGGGAAACATTCTGACAGACCGCAGCTCGCCTCCCCCCCTCACACCGCCGCTGCCTGAGTTGTGCTGAGCTGCAGCCCACTGGCCCTGTCACCACTTCACTGATGGGGGGGCAGAGGGAGCTTGACAGCATCCACTACAACAGGCCGACGTCGACATTGCTATAGCAACCGGTCAGTAAGAAGGACGGTCTCGCTGAGGCATTACTGCGCATGCACAGAAGTCCAGGAAATGAACACAGGAGCACTTCAGATGCTCACAGGTAAAATGGAACCTGCCTGCTTCAGAGATCTGTGAGTAACAAACTATTTTTCAAGAAAGTAAAAGTGCAATAAATATGACATGTTAGAAATGTTCATTTACAAGTTTTGACAATTTACAGAGCAGTCTTTAAAAAAAAAAAAAATGTTTGGGGGACTGGAACTCCCCTTTAATAAATAGTATGTATATATTGTAGCTACACTACATAGTGTAATAATAAGGGCATGGTAATACGATTATATTTCTGAAAATATTTATATTTTCAAGTTGGTAATTTTCTTATTTAGGTGCATCCAAGACAGATTAACCAGTTAAGCTCCAGAACTATTTTTATATTTCAGCTATGGGCCTATTATTTAGCAGTTATGATATAAATAATACTTAAAATGCATTACGATACAGAATTGAGACATACTGTTGTCCTGGAAATTTATAGATAGGCAACTCCTATCCTCATATTGATTAGTGGTTCCAAATTAGTAATAACTACTGCAGTAGGGAACAGACACAAAAGATACGCTCAGCATCTTTCCAAATAACCGTTCTCCTTTATTATGACGCAATTCAGGGGTTTTATACACATGATTACGTAGGTATCACATTAATATTACAATTGTTCATTTATGGTAACAAGGAGCGTATCATAGGCAGGCTTATTCTAATCAGGACTCAAAAGAATGTAAACATGTACTGAAAACATTATTAGTGTCGTGTGCACAGTGAGGGCAGTGTGCAATACATACAAAATAGAATACAATTATATACAGAACTTACAAATTTCCATTACAGTCTCCCCTCTTTTGATCAATATTTTGATCACTAACCATACCTGCTATCACCTTTAACCTGGAACCTCCACACACTTAGGTGGAGGTAGTCCTGGCCAAAGAGGCAAAAACTCCATTGTGGAGAAAATAATAGCTGAGCAGCTTTTTTCATTACAAAATGACTTTTCATTGTGAAAAACAAATGATTGATAAGACATATTTACAGAGTACTGGCTGTACACTCCTGTGGCCAGAATGGCCTTCTAGCTTAATGTTGGTATGCTGACTTATCAGCAATATGTAAACACAGACAATTCTACAAAAAATGGAAGAGGTACAAAAGACAAATATGACTTCAACATGGCTAAACTACTTTTCAAATATATATCCCTTACAATTAAAGTAATTGAATCAATAAGTACCCTAGACTGTGATTGCAAAAGGGAAACAAATCAAACTCAGAGATATCTTTAATTTAGTCATTTTTGCAGTGTCTGGTGTGGATCCAGGTGACTTTTCCTTCAAATTTTGCAAAACTGTACATGAAATAGATGTTGTATTGAGTCTCCAAACATTTCCTTATATATAAATGTCTCTTAACAATCCACAAGTCACCTGGCTTTAGTTTTAGATCCTTCCAAACTTTTAGGATTTGGAATTGGGGAGAAAACACATAAATTAGTTTGTCAAAAACCTTAAAAGATCAGCAACATTCTCTGTGAGATCCGAATGGAGGACTTCAGCTGCAAAACAGCAGACAAAATATAAGCAAGTGAGTAACACACTCCCAAACCAAATCCCATAGGGAGAGAGTCCATCATCCCCTTAGGGGCTTGATAAATTATAAGAAAACACTCAGGCAAAAGTTTTCTTACTCTACTTTGTCCGATACATTGTAGACAGTAAGGAGTGTAAAAATAAAACCTCACAACTTCTAGTAAGGACTCTCCTATAAAAATGATTTCCTCTGTTACTCTCTGTACTTACAAACTACTTCTGATAACACTTTTTACTGTGGCCTTTGCAGTAGCATTGGCCACTGGACATCCAAAAAACTTGTCCATACAGACAAAATGCATACTCATAAGATCCTGACTTGGGCATCTGGATATATCTTGTGTAATCTCTGGAAGGGATGTTCAGCTTTTGGTAACACCTTTGGTAACAGGTAAAACAAGAAGCGGTATGTTATAAAAAACAACTGTGGTGAACCCTGGCTCTATCCCACGCTCATTTACTAAGGCAGCCATAACTGCTTGTGACTGGTGACACGGTCCATGTGTCAAGCTGGAGGGAAAAGAGTGGCTGGCAGACATAAATGATCACCTTTTCCAATGTCCTGTTTCATAAGAAGTTGCCCACTGTGGACCACTTGTTCTTCTCGTTCTGGGGTCCTTAAAGTTGAATTATTAATCCCAGCTATACTGGGCCAGAACTAGGGTGGAATCTGTGAGTTGCACAGACCCAGCAAGTGTCCGGGGCTGTAAATGCAGCATCATTAGTCGGTCTGCTTCCATGTGTGAGTTTTAATGTTAGTATGGCTACCTCAGCAAGAACCGGGAAGGCTGAAAACAGCCGATCAAATTAACTTAGCATGCTTGATTGGTTTACCTGCCGAAGTAAAAACAAACTTCTGGCCCTTCAAATGGAACCAAAAGCTCTCTAATTCTCTACTATCTATATAAATATATACTCTTTTTATAGCTCACAGGCTTTGCTAAAACATGGAGCTCTGCTTCTTGAGCTGGGGAAAAAGGATCCAATGACTCTATATACAGAGTATCCTTCTGGGTGATAAACTGCATACTCAGTATAAAACCAGGAATAACTCTACAAAAAAATAAATATCTGGGTCTTCAGGGAGTGTGTCCTGCACTGGGCTCACAGCAGCTGATTCCTACGTCATCAATTTAACACATGTGGTCTCCCCCGTCTACAGCCTCCTCCAATAGGGGCAATAAGGTGGCTGGATTAAAATGTACACATTTTTCATTGTTAGATTTGTAAACATTTAGTTAGCTGTATATTTGCTGCGCAAAATGTCAGACCATTAAAAATTAAATATTTGACCAAAATAATGTCTAACTTTGTCTAATAGCACCTTTGCATAAAGGTACAGCTCTGATATATCGGGGTGAACCCTTCACTACTGGGTCCAGCTTGCATAACTATATTACAATGGCTTGTTTTCTATCATACTGTTTGTGTAAGAACTCCAGTTTCATGTTTCAAAAAGACAACTTTTTCCTGGCAATATTATAATAAATGATAACAATACCCTGCGGTCATGCAGAGATGTCCATAAATCCAAAATATCATTCTGCTTATACCCACTGTACTTACAAGGAAAAGGGGCACATCATTTCACAATCCACATATTCTGCTTTGGATTCAAAAATAAAAATAAATAAAAACAAACAAAGCGCTCAGCCACATCAAAAACTATAAAACAACTGGCTGCAGGTGGGATCTATCCTAACAGGGTGTGTGGACTTGATGTGATGGGTCTGTCATATTTACATTTTATTTATTATTACTCTCACATCATGGACCGCACATCAATTTATTATCAGACTTTAAGATTTAATTTTTATAGAAAAACTTCTTATGTATCCCATCCATCTTGGCTTTGTTAAACATTATGGCAGCTGCATTCCAATTAACAACTTCATCTTAATCTTTTTTTCTTTCCACTCAATAAATGTAAAATTACAAAATTGTTATCGTAAACTAAACTAATCCCATTTTTATAAATTCCCCATTAACCTGGATTTCATTTCCAATCAAAGGTTGTCTAAACCAGTTTCAATATATCTATATTATTAATAAAATTGTTAAACTCCAATTAGAAATTAATACTCAAATGATAATTTCAATATCACACCCTAATATATATCCACAGATAACGTTCCTTAAAGGGGGACATATTACTTAATTTTACTTTAATTCCCTATTAAATGCACTGTTTCCACTATCAAAGGATATTCAATTTGTGTAATACACGGTTAAATGTAACCTTCATTTTACCATGTTTGGAAAACAGATTCAAAAATAATTGTGATCACATTGTTTATCATTAGATTCGTTAACCCGGCACATAAAGTTATAAATGTTTTGTCTAAAAACTGAAATTGGCATGGTGTCCTTCCAGCTTATCACTGACCTCTCATCCCAGCTACATTCTTTCAGGAGAGCACAAAGGAGGGGGTCACATCTGCGTAAATGACACACACAAGCGATAGAACTAAAGGTTCCAGCATTCACACACATACACAAATATCTCTCTAAAATCGCTTACATTTTTCCCATTCGTACACAACACATGCATATCAGTCTCTCACTTTCTTTTAACTCTTTTAAATACTTCCTTGCTAAATTTCTGCTTTCCTTATTTTGTTCTGATATCCTTTGCATCCAATGTATTGTAATACCATACTTCACATACTGTACCTTCTATGATCAGACGGGCAGCCATAGTGCTCATCCCATCTTCTCTCTCTGACAACATATAAAATATTCTGTTTTAACTCTAATTTCTCTGTTTCTTGACTTTACTAGTTGTAGTGCCTGACCCCAAATTCATCCCACAACTTAACATGAATAAGTCCCTTTCTGTCTAGTGTTAATTGTCACCCTTGATCCATCCTGCTCACATAGATAACCGTTTCTCTAGCTGTGTACTCTGCATGATTCTTAGTCCCTGTGGACTTCGGTGGTAACCCAGTTACCCATTGTGGATCCATGTCCACTTTAACCATTAATCTAGGGGCTCAGTATAGGCGGAACCGCACCTTCGGTTCAAATATAGCGCTCCTCTTGCGCTGGGCATTTTTGAGGGTCTCTTACCCTTCATTCCCTTACTTAATTTAATGCCCATAATGACTGGCCAGTCTTCTCTACGTGTGCCTATACCCTCTTGCCTCTAAACTACTTTTTCTAGCAGATGTACTACATATACCTGTGAACAGCACTATTCTTTCTTGTCTATAACACTCTGATGGACAGTAGACAGTGACAACATAACATATAACCACCACCAATCAATACAGTTCGATTAAGGGGAGTAAGATGGGTACCCTTTGTCCCGAAAATGCCTTACCGATCAAGGAAGTCTGATAACTCAAATGTAAGCAAAAGGCTTACCTCAGCCGGCTGATTATCAGAAATTCCCGGATCGTCTCAAGCTCCTCGTTTCGGATACTCAGGATCACCTTTTAACCCCTCCTGGGAAAAGCTCGCCACCTGTCCTGGAAATTTATAGATAGGCAACTCCTATCCTCATATTGATTAGTGGTTCCAAATTAGTAATAACTACTGCAGTAGGGAACAGACACAAAAGATACGCTCAGCATCTTTCCAAATAACCGTTCTCCTTTATTATGACGCAATTCAGGGGTTTTATACACATGATTACGTAGGTATCACATTAATATTACAATTGTTCATTTATGGTAACAAGGGGCGTATCATAGGCAGGCTTATTCTAATCAGGACTCAAAAGAATGTAAACATGTACTGAAAACATTATTAGTGCCGTGTGCACAGTGAGGGCAGTGTGCAATACATACAAAATAGAATACAATTATATACAGAACTTACAAATTTCCATTACACTGTATAACATTTTCTTGGCTAAAAGGGTTTTTGCCTGATAGCATTGTTGTACAAGAATTTAATTAAATTTATATTTTAAATACAAAGTAAAAAATAATATTTCTTTTTTATTTGACCGCTAATACGTTTTGTACTCATGTGAAAAGCTTATTATGTAATTTATTATGACTCTAAAATTATATTTCTGGTGCAAAGTGTGGCAAAGTTATTTATAAATTGAACTGTATGTCTGAGAAACTAAATAAATAAAAACATATTTAGCACAGCTCTGCAATACATGCACATTTCCACATTTGTCTCTTTTAAAGAGCTTCAAGTACAGACGAATATCAAGGATTCAGTAAGGAATCTGGTGAGCTGACAATGCTGCCTCTGTTGCACAGAAATTCCAAGCAGGGACCCTGCCTGAATTCTCCCCTGCTACAATACAGACCCCCTTTGTCAGGGAACAATCCGCAAAAGAACTGGCATATCTGTCAATGGTCAGCAGAATCGCAAAAGAAAGCAGAAGCAGAGGGGAAATTCGCCAATACTAATGTGCATGTGCATACGGGCAAGCGCAATCAAAAAAGATATATGCACCACTGCACACGCACGTGCGCCAAAGAGCATGCAATACATGACTGATTCTGACACCCAGTGGCCTATTTACAGCCAGCAACAGCAATCACTAATTGCTGGATGACCGTCAGCCCCCCCCCAGTGTTCTTGTACCTTGTGTATCCTGATCTTGGACCTCCTGTTACCAACCTGGCTTGACTTTTGACCTGATTCACATTGATTCCTGACTCTGACCCCTGGCTTGAACATCTGACTTTCTTCTGCTTGATCCACTGTTTGACCTCGGCTTGGCTCACAGACTTTGCTATTACCTGTTTACCCGTGTATAACCCTGGCTTGTTCAAGTTTCTGCTACCTGCCTATGCTACTGACTGATTCACCGTGTATGACCCTTGGCTTGGCTTCTGGTTCTGCTTCCTGCTTTGCCCTGCTGCCAAGTACGCCCGGAATGGCTAAGGACACCTGCCCTACAGTGCATCCTGCCTGTTCCTGCTGCCATCTGGTGAGCTGCTCTGCAGACTACTACAACTGGCAACTCGTGCTTCTTTGGGCATTGCATTCCCTGTATCTGGTTTTCTGCACTTAGCCCTCTCAGCACTTCGGCCTCTGACCATGTACGTGACACCCTTCCTTTTATTTTAAAGAAATAAGGAGATGGAGGTTGTGTAGCAGGAGGAGGGGGGCAGAAGAAGCACTTTCTTGTCAGCTCATACAGGAAGTTAATAGTGCACATATTTTCTAGTGGATCAGGTATAAACATGGGGAAACATGCATGTATTGCCAATATGTAATACATTTTAATTTTGCTCAGACATACATTTTAAGCAATTCATGCTTAAAAAATAATTATAGTGTTCTTAGCTGATCCAGTTACAATGCACCAATTATTGTTTATATTTTAACAAGCACTGACTGCAAATATCTGTAATCAGTGCAGAAAGAGTAACTGAGTGCAGCCCTGCATTTGTCATTTGCAATGTTGTTATGCAATTGCTTCAAAACTACAGTATAAAGGATAATACAACTGCTATGATTCCTAATATGATAATATAATACTGTTACATTAAAAATAAACAAGTCTCATAAACTAAAGCAATCCAGGAGGAAGACAAAAAAAATCTCAACAACAGCTGCCAACTCTTTCTCACCGGGGAAAGAATGCTTCTTGACCCCAGCAAGGCACTCCAATTCCCTACTACCCTTGAGGTGTCAGAACAGCATAAATGATGTGTAAATGGCATAATTATTCCTAACAGCCTATGTTCAGTCTAACTGGCTGACATTTAAAAGATGCACCGACAAAGCAAGCCAAAGTTTTTATACATTTAATCTACGCTTGGTTGTGAAGAATTTGTATGTACATGGATAAGAAACAGCTTACAGTAATAAGTCCAAAGAATACTGATAAATGCTGCTTTCTTTAAAGTGGAGGGCCACCCTGAAAAAAAAAACTTGATAAAAATGTTAATAAAAATTTAAAATGAAAAAAAAAATATATTTTTTTTTACTTACCAGAAATGGCTGTTGCTAGGCAGATTCTTCTAGTGAATGGGGTGTGCTGTGTTATGGGAACTGTGTGTCCCACAACACATTGTGTTCCCCATTCACAAAGCGCCGCGCAACGACTCGCGCATGCGCAGTAGGCCGCGCAACGACTCGCGCATGCGCAGTAGGAAACGGGCAGTGAAGCCGTAGTCTTCACTGCCCATTTCCATAACTGAGGATGGGGGCACTAGGACCGGAGCGCCGAGGGACATCTCGGCCTCAACGACCAACATTGCGGGCGCCCTGGGAGGGTAAGTGTACTTATTAAAAGTCAGCAGCTACTTTTTTTTTTAGCTGCTGATTTTTAAAAAAATTTTTTTTAGCTGAAACACCCCTTTAAATGGTCTCAGGTCTTGAGTGATGCGCACCAGAGTTCTGTTTTGGTGGCCAATATTGTTTCACTTATAAATTATTTAAAAGATGGAATTAAAGTTATTGTAAATCCCATCACCCTGTAAAACAACTCATTCTGTTTAAAATAGAGGTGAAAGGCAAAGCATTTGTGTATAGATATAAAAAACATTATAAATACCTTTCACTTTTTTTTATAAGTGATCACATTCCCTCTGTTCTCAGCTGCATAAGAGCTGGGGTGAGGAGAAGCAACAGAAAACTGATATTCCCAGTGAAAGGCTGTGCAGGGGAGATGTGTCAGGACAAGTTTGATCATTGGAGGAGAGCTGGCTGAGTTCCCAGCACAGCTAGAGAACTGACCACAGTGTATTCTCCTAATTAGTGTGGTCAGTTTTTAATAGGAAAGCAGGGGGACTGGCATGAACACCAGGAATTTCACACAAAGGAAGCAAGACAAAGAGAACAGGATACTTTTTCATACAAGTATGTGGTACAGGCACATATCAGGAATACGTAAGTAAGGTTGGCACAGGATGTAGCAATGTTGTTGTCAAATTACATTGTATGATATAGTAAAGCCTTGTACAAACAATCTGATTTTTGGCAGGGAATTGTGTGATGACAGACTGCCTAAAATCTGATCGTTAGTATGCTCCTTTAGATAATTGTCCAACTTTCCTCCAACAAATGTTGGATGGCAGGCTATTAATTTTCAGTGGACAACGGTCTGTTGTCAGATTTTTGTATCATGTGTACACAAGTCTGTCACACAAAAGTCCAAAGTACAAACACGCATGCTTGGATCATCAGGACCCGGAAGTGGTCGGTCTTGTAAACTATGTAACGGCAAATTATGAATTGTCGAAATGCAGCGCACAATTCTCTTCTTCTTTAATGGGGTAATAATGAAGCTGCTTTGCTAGTGATACTGATGCAGTTATGGAAAACGTATTTGAAAATTCTTTTGTTTTCTACTGATAAAGAATAATATTATAATGCTTGTTTTTTTTTGGTCAAGTTATCACAACACTATTATCCTGTAGTTTTTAATCTCAAAGATACAATTATGTTGGTGTCCCTTGTTAATTTTACATTGTATTTTTGAAAATGTACTGGCCCAACTGTCATTTCAAGTAAAACACATTATACAGCCAAGTGTTATTCAATTTTTTTATTGTGCATTACAAAAAGAAAACAAATAAAATCAGACTTGCTATCTGCCAATAGAACTTAACCAAAAAGTGCATTCTATGCATCCAAAAATATAGAAAATATTACAAATTAAATTATTATTCAACCAAAAAATAAAATTTTTATCAGCAAGAGCGGAAGGGGTCTTGTTGGGGGTCTTGGGGCTGGTATTGCTATCGCCCGCAATGCTGCTGTGGTGGGTGGGGTTGCTGTGATGGGTGGATATGTGGGCCCACAAAATCACATAGGTGGGTGGTGGCATAGATCTTGCCCATCACCCCCCTGTTGAGGAGCTGCAGGATGAGCTCCTCACACCTTCTCCTCTGGTCACTGGCCATCCCCCTTAACCTATTGGCTATCACCCTGCCAAATCCCTCACACTCATCTGGGTCAGTACAGGTGGCAGTAGTGGCCTGGCTGAGGAAGGCAGCTGTGACCTTGTCCAGATTCCAGCTATTCCTGGCCCTTTTAGCAGGAGGGCGTAGGAGAGGGATCTGGAGATCCATCTGGCTGCTGGCCACGGGCTCCTGACTGACACTTTTGATCTCCTCACTGTTGCAAATTGAATGTGGACATTCTTGTTCAAATCATTTTTGGGCACTACTGTCTATTGATATGGAAAGCACTTTGTTAAGGCAGAAATATTTGAACAATAAAGTCTAGTTACCATCATTGTATTTTTGGATACACATATGTTCAACAATGCTATACCTGGGTCAAGCTGGGGTCCTCCACATCTTCATTATGTGCAGCAGGACCTGTGTGTACCTCTGGATCTGTGGCCTCAGCAAATGTTGAAGGGAGCGTAGACAGTGATGGCCTGGGTTCTGTCTGGTCAGTAAAAAAACACAGGCTGTGGTAATACCACAGCCTGGGGACATATAGGTCATCCACTGCTGCTCCAGATCTCTCTGAGTCCATGACCTTGTTGTGCTCCCTTTTAAAAGTACTCCTCAGGTTGGAAATGTTGTTCTTGACATAGTTGATGCCTACCCTGGGGTACAAAGTCTTCGCCAACTCGAGCAGTTTCTCCAACGCTGCTTTCCTCAAGACTTGACCTTCCAGAGACAGGGCAGCTCCCAGTACAGGTCGATAAATTGTGGTAAAAAATCAGGCGCTGTAAATGTATCCACCATGATAAATGATATGATGCCTGTAAAGCCCCATACACACGCTCGGACAATCCGCGGACCAGGTCGGTCGGATTTTGTCCGTCGTACTTTGTCCGATGTTGGTGTTGCGTACACACGGTCGGACTACGTTGTCGGAATATCCGGTCTGCAAGAACGTCGTGACGTAAGTCGTCGTCCACGAGATTAGAAAAGGCAAGTTCAGCACCACGTCAGGTACCCGTTGGGCTCCTTCTGCTGATCCCGTGTTTATCGAGAGTTAGTCGAAGTTTGGTGACTTAAGATTCGCGCTTCTCAGTTTTCTGACTCAGATCGTTACTGCTCTTCAGTTTGTGCTTGTCGTGCGTATCTGTTTATTAGTGCGTGTAGTCAGTTCGCATTTGTTGGTCATTGCGGCCTATATCTTGATATAGGACGCTTTGATTTGCACTGCTTATTGTCTGCTCGTTTCTGCTATTCAGTTCGTTCTTTCAGGCCTTGCTGTTTATCGGTGCTTTCTGTTTGTCCGTTCTGACCAGCCGACCTTTTGTGACCTTGTGAGCGATGTTTCCCGTGCGTACTCGTCGCCGAGTTCGTGCTGTACGCGGAATTGGTGTCGGGCTTTTAGCTTTGACCCAAGACCAGTCCATGAACAGAGTGACGAGGAGTATGTGGACCAAGAATTGGTTGCTTCAGCGTGACCACTTCTCGCACATGCCTTTGCTTCGTGAGATCCGGGAGAATAATCCTGATGATTTCAGGAACTTTCTCAGGATGACGGACCCCGATTTTCACCGTCTTTTGGCTTTGCTGACCCCCTTTATCAGCCGGCAGGATACCTGCATGAGACAAGCCATTACTCCGGAGCAGAGGCTTGTTGCCACGTTGAGGTACTTGGCGACAGGGAGAAGTCTTCAGGATTTGAAGTTCTCTTCAGGTATCTCTCCCCAGGCCCTGGGAATCATTATTCCAGAGACCTGTTCTGCCATCATTCAGGTCCTGCAGGAGGACTATATTAAGGTAACATTTCTACTTGACTATTCCCTTCTATGTATGCTCTGTTTGCTAATGTCTTCTATTTTTGACCTCCTTCCCTAATTACCATGATTGCAATATGCTCTAATATGCTGTGCCCCTTTTCTCCTTCATGCATTTTTCCCTTCACTTACCTCCCCAGCATGCTCTTCTGCCCCAATAGACACCTATGGCCTAGTCACTTAGGCAATGTATTTTGTCTGCTGCATAGTATTGTTTGCCCCCAAACACCCCCTAAAATATGCACAAATGTTTGCTGTGTGGTTTACTTCATGTAGAGCCCCTTTTTTATTTGTTTTTTTGGTGGGGGGGGGGGGGCAAACTCATTATGAACCCCCTCCCCCAACTGCTCTGTCAGATGGTACCAATCCTCTATCTGCTGCCTTTCCCAAGGTCAATACACACTATATACCTACCTCTTTATAGTGGGCATCTTTATGGATGAATTCTGCAAAGCATGTAGTGCAAGGGGCTGCCTCCATACTTTCCATTTCCTATTTTTTTGTCTTCTTTCCCTCCTATTAGCTTGCTTGTTAATTTCATAATGTCACAATGTGCTTGCCTTTTTTTGTGGGTGGGGGGGGGGGGGGGGTGTAATGTTATTTTATCTTTCCTGGGGGCTGCCAATAGTGTTAAGTACAGAGGGTCTGGCCAAACTAGCACACATTATTGAGCCATTTGCCAATCAATGAAGTGCAGAGGGTTACCTGTACCCCCCCCCCCAAAACCCTAGTTATTGCCAATGGCCCATCAGAAGTGGGGGGATTGATGGGGGGGTGAGTCATCTGTGAAGGGAGCCTCTACTTTTCTGTGCAAATACTTTCCAGCCTCCAATTTTATACAATGCTCTTGTTCCAAGATGTTGATTGTCTAATCTGCTTGCAATGTTTAAGTGCAAAGTGACTAATTTTTTTTTCTTGTTTCACTCCACAGTTCCCTTCCACGCCACAGGAATGGCAGACTGTGGCCTCCCACTTTGCCAGCCGTTGGGACTTTCCTAACTGCGGAGGGGCAATTGATGGGAAACACGTCCGCATCGTCCCACCGCCCAACTCGGGGTCCTACTATTATAATTATAAAGGGTTTAATAGTGTAGTGATGTTGGCGGTGGTGTCGGCGACATATGAATTTATGTATGTGGACGTGGGGATGAACGGCCGGATCTCGGATGGTGGTGCCATTACGCACACGGAGTTCTACTGGCGTCTCCAAAGTGGCAGTCTGTGCTTGCCACCTCCAGAGGAGAATGCCGAAGGACTCCCCTTCGTCTTTGTCGCAGATGAAGCGTTTGCGTTGACTCCCCATCTGATGAGGCCGTTCCCGATGAGGACCCTCACCCCGGACCAGAGGGTCTTCAACTACAGGCTGTCCAGAGCCAGAAGAGTGGTGGAGAACACTTTTGGCATCCTGGCCAGCCGCTTCCGCCTGTTCCTGACGGCATTTCACTTGGCGGAATACAAACTGAACCACATAGTTCTTGCCTGTTGCATATTGCACAACTTCCTCAAAAGACATAACAGGAACTATGTGGTGCCCGTTGGCCCAGATGTGGAGGGCCCTCCAAATGCGGACCTCACAGCCCTTCAAGTGGCACGTCCAGGCTTGCCCCCTCTAAATGCCCGCGTGGTCCGCGAGCAATATATGGAGTACTTTGTGGGTAGGGGGGCCATTGCTCTGCCTGACGATGTGTGAGAGGCATTTTTTAATAAATCTGATATTTTAACCAACCTCTGATTTCTTGTCATTTCAGTCTTCTTTTTAGCTTATTTTACTTTGACATTTTTTCCCTTTGCCTTCGACAGTGGGAATGCACTTTCTGGGCAAAAGGAGGTAACAGTCTCTTCTTCCCAAAAAGATTATTCTCATGTTGTGTGTTTGCTACCTAATCTTTGGTCTAGAGAAGGTTTGTCCTGCATAACTGACAGCCAAAATACTCCTTTTCATCACCAGGTCTGACATGTGTGTTTTCTGAAAAATGCTGTGCTCCGTGTTTTCGTACAAAGCACTGTGGGTGTCATTTACATAAGTCAAATCCGCTATGCTCTACAAGTGCATTGAAAAAGTTCCCTGGGAAAGGAAATTGCAGTGCAAAGTGGATTTGCCTTTAGTAAATAACACCCATTGCCCCCCAAATCCTTTACAGTTGACATACATAATGCTTTTTTATTTTTAAATAAGGAAGCCACACATTTAGAAAATTAAAAAAGTTTACTTGCAACACATTCACAAGTGCATTTACAAACTTCTTGCCCAAACTGACAAGATCTTGGTTCTTGACAACATTGTTTACAAACATTCTGCATTTGGCAAAACAAGGCATGGAGCAAAACAGAACATAGGAACTAGGAAAGTTCAACTTTCTAAAGTGAAGACAAGATCAGACATGACTATATGTTAAAAGTGTGTTTGATCTTGCCTTCATCACATGGGGGGGTCACCCCCGAAAAGTGGAAATTTGGAACATGCACACAATTTGGGTCTGAAAATGGTCATTAGATGGTAAAACACATGCCTAGAAGCTTCAAAAGTGCCATTTTCCATCATGGGGATGAATGGACGTTTTTTGGGGGTGCAACCCCTTCACCACAACCACTTTCATAGTTCGTAAAGTGTTTGCACCCCCAAAAAAAACGTTGGCATTCATCCACCATGATGGGAGCTAGCACATGTGGACACAATGTGTGCATGTTCCAAATTTCACACAGTTTTTAAGTTGCAAATGTGTTCAGAAGCTGGCACAAATGTGTGTTAATTACTTGGTGCGTTTTCATATTTTTCCTAAAACATCAATGATGTTCTTCAATTTTTGTTGAACATCATTGATGTTTTGCTTTATGTAATCTAGATCTCTATTGCAGACCATTATCTCTCCGATGAGTACGTGGGCACTCTCTGTGGTAAAGTGCGATTTTTCTTCCACAACATCCACGTCACCTAAAAACCACAAACAAACAAAAATGGGGTGTTGGAAATGAGGCAGCCATACATGGATTAGCTTACCAGTAGCTGTGTTCTCCAACACTCACCTGTTGTGGTGACAATTTCTCCAAGTTCGATGATCTCTCCTTCCTCCTCCTCCTCCTCTGCTTCTGCTCTTTCCCCTTTTTTGGGAGGTGTTGGTTTGGGGGTTTCCTCAGACGGCCCAAGTTTTCGCTCCCCTATGAGAATGTACAAAAGGAAGATTTAGCAACACAATCTATTGAGGGCAGAAATAGGAAATGACAAACATTGCTTGAAAGTGACGGACACTATTTTAGTTTGGCCAGTTACAAATGTCAACTACATGAATGTAGTCACTTTGTAAAGGTGCTAAACTGACTAGCTTTTTGGTAGAAGTTTGTGTGATGGAGACCCCCCTCTAGTATCCACTGGAGCACATGTGTGGAAAAGCCTAATAAAAAGGGGGTTTGGGTGTCACAGCACTAGTGCTCTAGAGTCCAGATGGGTAAACAGCTACTGGGTGACCTCTCCTTTACATTGAATAAATTGGCTTTACATTCTTGATGACATTTCTAGTGAGAACAAACTTCCTTTCCCCCAAAAAAAACACCAAACATCGTATTATAAGTGGCCGAACGATCGAGGTTGCGTACGATCGAATGGACACACACACACGACCATGACAGTGGCAGAAAGATCGAGGCTGAGTACGATCGAATGCACAGACGAACCTGAAAGTGGCCATTTTGGAATGTACAACTTTGTAAAAATCAAACCACAATGGAGCAGTATGCAAGCAAGAAATCAAACACAAAACACAACTACTTACTTTTTAGAAGAATTCGCTTGATCTTTCTGTACTGATCGGCCTCCCTCAGTTTCAGGTCTGACCAGCGTTTCCTCAGTTGCTCCTTGGATCGTTGTACCCCAAACTGATTGTACAGCCTTCTCACAACTTTAGACATGATCTTGGCCTTGCGGACATTGGGGTTGAGGTAAGGCCCATACTTCCCATCATAGTCGCTCCTCTTTAATATGTCCACCATCTCCAACATTTCTCCAAATGACATATTGGAGGCCTTGAATTTCAGGCTCTGGACGTTTCTGCCTCCGGACTTTCCTCGTCCTCCTCCTCGTTGGTGGGATATTTGTGGCGCACCTGCTGTGTCCCCGCCATGTGCTCTCCCCACTGCGCCGTAAAGAGAAGGGGTGGGGAATAGACGAGAAAGATCGTCAGGGGCGGGCGGAGTTTGACGCATGCGCACTGTATATAAAACGTCACACGCCTGTGTCGTAGCCACGATCTGGGAGACGAGGGGAGAGAAAACTCACACGAGACAATCGCTACAAACGAAGGTACAATTTGACGTTGGTACATAACTAGCCTAGACTGATTTGAACTTGAGGCTTCTTTATGGAGAAGATTAGGAGAGTTTAGACTGACATAATTGAGAGGGTTTTGTGTGGTGTTGTGTCTTGCAGAGATTATGCAGGGATTCAACGACATGAGTTTTCTCCCCCTCTTCATTGCCAAATTCAGGGAATTTCCCGTTTTATGGCAGGGTAAACACCCACATTACACCAACAAACCAAAGAGGCACGCAGCCCTGGAGGAACTTGTGGAATTTGTCAAGCCAAGGTTCCCCACGGCAACTGTTGATGATATAAGAAAGAAAATTGGCAGCCTGAGGAGTGCGTATATCAGGGAGCGGAAGAAGGTTGTGAAGTCTGAGGAAACTGCAACTTCAGCAGATGAGGTCTATGTGCCCAAGCTCTGGTACTATCAGAGTCTCCATTTTCTGAAAGACCAGACTGATGTCACGGAGCCAACCTCGACTCCTCCTTCCACGCTTCCTTGCGCGCAGGCCACCCCTGATGAGGCTTCCGAGGAGCAACCTGGGCCTTCCAGTATGGAAGAGGTGGAGGAGCCCAGCTTGTTCCAGGTATAGTATTTTTGTTACCATTTATGGGAATAATGAATGATGTTCACTTAATTCAGGATCCCCAATTGCTTAGTTCCTAACGTGTTTGACATATCAACTGACAGTAGTGTTGGAGACATTTGGGGCCAGAATCTAAACTGCTGGGCTGAGAATTGTATGGTTTTCTATTTGTAAACATTTTGCAACAGTCACTAGATGAGAATTGTGTGTGTTTGATGAACAAATAACTGAAACTATGTCCCTTTTTCATACACAGGAAGACCTCAGCCAGGAGGTGGCTGTGGAAGGTGGCAGTCAGGAGGAGGCAGGGGTTAGTGGCAGCCACCAGCTGGGTAGTGGCAGCCAAGAGGGGGCTAGGCCGCGGAGCCTGACTGACACCCAAACCCCTCCCCTCCGCCTTCCGTACAAAAGGGCGAGAAGGGGGGATTATGCGGCACAGTCAGCGCTCCGCATGATCAGAGAGGCTTCAGACTCCCTACATGCCACACCCGCCGACGAGGAGACCTTTGGCTCGGTGGTTGTCACAAAAATGATGGGT
>CM053031.1:145626366-145647646 GCA_028564925.1 Lithobates sylvaticus | reverse complement strand
GGGATACGGTAAGGCCTTAACCGGATTTTTATACAGGGTTCCGTCACAATGTCATGCTCGATGACGTTGGTGAGACCCGGCAACCCTGAAAACATGTCCCTATTTCTTTGCAGAAACTCTTTTGCTTGCTGGGTTTGGGGCCTAGTTAGGGTAGCAGCTACCTGCACCAGGTCGATTCCTGCATGGTCCCCTGACTGTACCGCTACCACAGCGGATACCTGTTCTCTGTCTCTCCAGGGTTTCAACAGATTTACGTGATAGATCTGGTATGGTTTTCTTTTCCCTGGCTGGTGTACCTTGTAGTTCACCTCACCCACTTTTTCTATTACCTCAAACGGGCCTTGCCACCTGGCCAAGAACTTGCTCTCCACTGTGGGTATTAGGACAGCCACCCGGTCTCCTACTTGAAACTGTCTAATTTTAGCCGATCTGTTATACACCCTTCTTTGGGCATCCTGAGCCTTCTGCATGTGCTCCCTCACCAGCGGCATCACCTTAGCCACCCTCTCTCGCATTTGAGAGATATGCTCTACCACGGTCTTGTGTGGTGAGGATTCACTTTCCCATGTTTCTTTGACTAGGTCAAGCAACCCCGGGGCCTTCGTCCATACACTAACTCAAACGGTGAGAAGCCCGTGGACGCTTGTGGAACCTCCCGGATGGCAAACAAGAGGGCAGGGAGTAACATATCCCAATCCTTCCCGTCTTTCTGGACCACTCTTTTTAACATGGACTTTAGAGTTTTATTAAACCTCTCAACTAGGCCATCGGTCTGCGGGTGATAGACGGACGTCCGCAACTGCTTGATCTGAAATAGTCTGCACAAGTCCGCCATCACCTTTGACATAAAAGGGGTGCCCTGGTCCGTAAGTATCTCCCTGGGGAATCCAGTTCGTGAAAACATTTGGAATAACTCCTTGGCAATGGCCTTAGAGGAGGCTTTCCTCAAAGGAACTGCTTCTGGATACCTGGTTGCGTAGTCTAGGATGACTAATATATATTGGTGCCCCCTTGCCGACTTTACCAGGGGTCCCACGAGATCCATGGCGATCCGCTCAAACGGAACCTCAATAATCGGCAAGGGTACCAGAGGGCTTCTATAGTGTGGCCCTGGGGCAGTTAACTGGCAAATGGGACAAGATGCACAATATCTTTTAACCTTGGCCTTCACCCCTGGCCAGTAAAACCGGTCGGTTATCCTGGCCTCCGTTTTCTCTGCCCCCAAGTGTCCTCCCAGTGCGTCATTGTGGGCTAGGTCAAGTAGCATCCGCCTATATGGTTGGGGAACCAGTAACTGCTCTACAGTTTCCTCTCGGCTTTCAGCCACTCGATAAACCAAATCCCCCTTTAATGCAAAATGAGGAAACCTTTGATCTGCCCCTGGTATTTGTGGGACCCCATCAACAACAGAAACCTGCTCTCGAGCATTGACCAAGGTGGGATCCTGCAACTGGGCGGAGCCAAACGCACCCCTGGGTACGTCCAGGTCTGGATGCACTGACCTTGAGGATGTTTCCCCTTCACCCTCCTCAACTGGGAACTGCAACGGGGAGAGCTCCTCATCATCCTCCCCCAGCATAACCTGTAATGGGAAGGCTTCCCCCCCCTCAGAAGTCAACTCGGTGTTGAGGCCTGAAACAGAAACATTGTCATTCAAATTAACATTCTCTGCAATATCCTTATTAGTGACAGGTATCTCTGTTTTAGAGGGGTGTGTTGTGGGGGTTTCAGACCTAGACCCCTCAGACTCCATCTCTTCCAGGCCCAGTGTCCCCAGTTCTCCTGGCAGCCCCATCTGTGCCTGGTTCCACAGTTCGAGGAATAGCGGACAGTCCCGCCCCACTATAATATCATGTATTAGACTATTTACTACCCCAACCTCTTGTGTCACTGAGGTACGTCCATAAGAAACCGTCACAGGAACCAGGGGGTACTCCCTGGTATCCCCATGGATACACACTACGCGCAGAGTTTTATTTACAGGGCCAAGTCTCCCAATCACCCTGGCATGTACCAGTGTTACCATGCTCCCGGAGTCTAGTAGGGCCCTGGCAGGAAGGTGGTTCACCCACACTTCACACTCGAACCGTCCTTCAGCCAGATCAAGATGAGTGGTACACGCTCTTTGCACATAGAAGGAGCTTCTCCGACCAGTCCCGCAATCCATCGGCTCCTCCTGAAGTGGGCATTGTGCCCGGGTATGCCCCCAGGACCGACATCGCCAACACTGTAGTCCTCCCATCCTAGGGACAGGAACCAACCTTCGAGGTTCTGCAGAAGATGGTGCAGGGTTGCGGGTTCCAATGTCTAGCAGGGCTTCTCTCCTAGGTGCTGTGGCCGGTCTTGTTGCCCTTGGTGTGGGTTCCCGACGTTTGGCAGGCCCAAGCAGGTCCTCTACCACGGTGTATCTTTCAACCAACTCAACCAGCTGGTCAGCGGTTGCAGGGTCTCCATGGCTTACCCAGCGCTGTAGGTCATCTGGCAGGGACCGCAGGTACCAGTCCATCACCACCCGTTCCACCATTTGTGGGCCTGACAGTTTTTCTGGCTGTAGCCATTTTTTAACCAGCTGTATCAGTTCATGCATTTGGGACCTGGGTGGTCGGTCAGGTTTGTACCGCCAGCGATGCACCCTCTGAGCCCGGACAGCCATGGTCACTCCTAGGCGGGCCAGGATCTCTGTCTTCAGAAGCTCATAGTTGCTGATATGTTCAGTTGGGAGGTCAAAGTAGGCCTTTTGCGGGTCACCGGTGAGAAAAGGAGAGATAATGCCGGCCCATTGGTCACGGGGCCACCCCTCTCTCTCCGCTATCCTCTCAAAGGTGGTGAGAAAGGCCTCTACGTCATCGCTGGGTGTCAGTTTTTGTAAGAAATGGCTGGCTCTCACAGACACTTGGTTGCCAACGGTAACGACCGATTGTTCTCGTCCCTGAGCCAGCCGCTGCACTGTCTCCTGTAAGGCAGTCACCTGTGTTTGAGTGGACTCCTGCTGAGCAGTAAACTGGGCGGCTAGCAACCATGTGTTTTCCTGCTGTGCAGCTATAGCCTGTGCCAGGGCCTGCTGCTGCTGAGCCATCGCTTCCTCATGGCGACGGTTTGCATCTGCTGAAGCTTGCTGCTGGGTCACGGTGGCTTGCGCCAAAGCCCTGATGACCTCCTCCATGCCTTTACCTGCTGTTTGCAGCGTCTGAGCTGACTTCACCCACGACATGCCATTTGTACACTGTCTCTTTAAATGTCAGTTTAGTTTTAAACGGTTTTTGCGGCTGCAAATGCACTTTTGCCAGCATCCAAGACACCAGTTGTGAACTTTGGGGACAATAGCTCCACGGGATTAAGTGCATAAACCGTCAGTTGTAAAATAAAAGACATTTATTTGAAAGAAAAATCAAAATAAGGCTTTCTTCAGCGCACAGGTAAAGTACAAAAACAAAGTCCGCTTATCTTCAGCATAACAAAAAAAACAGCTTATCTTCAGCACAAAAACAAAGTTAAGGAAAACACATACAGTTTTTGCAGCAGGTTCTTTTAGCAGCCTCCAGACATCCACACAGCTCAGCTAACAGGTGTAATCACCTACTCCTCCTCACACCAACAACTCTTCCCTACTTCCTGTCTTTTGAGCTGTCTTCCTGGAGGCCCTTAACCCCCTGTGCGCTGAATCATTGTGGTCAGGGAGGGAGGCTCTTTTCCCACCCGAATATCTCTTCAGAGCCTCCCAAATTCCGGGTCCCAAATAACTATTATTAACCTAGAGAGAACTGCGAGTCAGTCCTCTCCTGCTCGGCTACTCCCGGAACCCCTCACCCATTTTGGGTGACCCCCTGAGCAATGCTGCGACTCCTTTAAAGGGACCACAGCCCAAATACTGGTGCTATATAGCACCCGTCCAGGACCCAACCTTGGCGTCCTGTACAATACCTAGGACTCCACCCAAGCTACCCAAACCCGATAGGCTGGTGTCCATTGTGAGTTAATACCAAAGCACTGGGAGTCTTGACTGTAGTCCAGTGACAAGCTTATGACCCAACACACCAGGGCAAGCCTGGTTCAGCTGGATATGTGAATAGTAGGGTCCCTAGAATGCACCCGATTTTGCCACATTGCTCAGAAGTCTGGTGTAAAAATGAGTATATGGGACTGACTTGAAGGAGCAGAGCATTAGACCCAAGATCCTCATGCAAAAAATATATGGTTGGTCCGTCTGCAAATGTGTAAAATGAAAAGCCTGGAGCTTCTCTAGGAGAAGGCAAAACCATCTTGAATAGGATAAGGCTCAGACACTAATTAAAGGCAGAAACGTCTGCCTGCAATTCCCACAATCTGATTCAGCCACAATTCACAGAACTCTGACATAGCTGCAAGAAAACTTTTTTTTTTTTCCCCCTGGGAAACAAAAAGGAACACGTGAGCTGCAATAGGAACAGTGATCCAAAATAACAAAATCCAGACCCTCAGGAAAACTATAACCCACCTAACAACTCAAATTTAGCTAAGGGATCTTGAGCAGGGAGCCTGCAAGGCCACACTCATGAACCATTACACCAACAGCATACACAAGTAAAACCCCACCCTCAGGGGATGCTTACAACTCAACTGTAGAGCAAGAGGGGCTGACGGTAACTTGTGACAAAATCACTATAAGAACATTAGTACAAATAAACCTGTAAACAAGACGTGACAAACAAAGGGATACTGCCTAAGCCACTGCAGATCAGGAAGGTTAATAGCCATCTGTGATTAGATCATCACAGGCCGCTTGTATTAATAATATGTAAGTAAGATATTACCATCAAATAATTACTCACCGATGCATTGCAGAGCAGTGGTGACTAGGTCACCATAGGTCACTGGTATCAGTAGAATATAAGTGAGACATTACCTGCAAAGGGTTATCCACTGAAACACTGCAGAGCAGGATAGTTCATGGCCATCCATGACTAGAGCAATATAGGCCTCTTGTTAGCATGTATATGAGACATCAGCAACAGAAATTGTATTCACTGGCCCACAGCAAAGCAGGAGGGATTAATGGCAGTTTGAGCATCTCAGTTTGAGCTCCCATAGCCTGCTGTACAATAGTATACAAGTGGGGGAAATGGAAAAAAAAGGTTACCCACATGACCCTCCCATTGAACTGGGGGGAAGCAATGCCCAAATGAGGAGTACCTGCCATACTTTGCAAGGAGTCTGTTGTAGCTCATTCAGAGGGTAATGAGCATGCACCAAAACAATGCAGCCCATGCAGGGGGTGGAGATACTGCCACTGTGCATTGCAGCCATGTAGAGACACACACCACATTTCATAAGTGTCATGGTGTCAGTGATAAGTGTTTCAACACACATGGGACAGAGGCAACAGAGTAAATTAATTGTTTCAGTGCCCAATGCAGTGTCTCGAACACATGTGTAACGTGTTGTAGCTACATTAGTTGACCCACTAAGGAAAACCATGAACACACGTGGAGGTTGTCCTGTAGCGTAGGGACAATGCAATGTAATCACTGATGGTCGTTTGGGTGTTTGACAGTAGGCTCCACACAGTTTTCACCCCTCCAGTGGGCATGACCCCAAGGAATTTTCAGGGTCAAGGTCACCAAGTGCCACAACACTAGACCTGTATAGCAAGTCAAGGTGAGTGCTTTAATACAGGATCCCGCGCCCAAAGCAACATTACAGGTTTACCCTGCATTTTCCTTCTGGTAGGGTCAAGGAATGGTCCCCAAGGAGCAGAGAGAAGTGCCGGTCTGAAAGCTGCTCAATTGTGCTGCAGTGATTGTGCAACAACTGGGAGTCTAGCAAAAAACTGAGGCATGCTGGGAGTGGAAGGGATTATACTGGGTTGTCCATACACCTTTGCTTGACCAGTGTCCAACATCCTGTAGGTAGCCGTGACCCAGTAGTCTTAAAGTACCACAAATGGTGAATACATTTTCATTCTTCCTATACAGTGTGATGCTTCTACAATCAGACATTTGTACTAGTAACATCCTAAAAAAATATTTCTTTGCTATTTTACCCTAATATAATAACCCATTTTCACTTCTCCCACTAACAGTGCACTGTTATATTGAAGCAGTGCTCAAAATGAACTACTTATTCAAGATAGAGCAAATCTTTTGCATTGGGTTAAAATGATGTCACAATTTTTTGCAGGCTTTAGAAGCTACAGACTGGCATTGAAGTCACAAACTCTACAATAAACAAGATCTGCATATTCTTCAGCAATTTGCCCAATGTATTCCCTCCTGGCAATGATTCACAGGTGATCTTTGCTTGCTTATGTAACAAGAGAGTTGTCATACATCAAGGGGCATCATTCTGAGTAGAAATAGGCAGTAGGAGAATCAGTGGAATATAATTTGATCAAAGGAGACTTGCACTTGTTTTGTCAGCAAAAAACACAAGTCAATTTCCTATAGGGATTGGTGTGCCAGTTCTGTGTAGGAAGAATAAGTGCCTTTTTAACCCTTTTCAGCAATTTGCCCAATGTATTCCCTCCTGGCAATGATTCACAGGTGATCTTTGCTTGCTTATGTAACAAGAGAGTTGTCATACATCAAGGGGCATCATTCTGAGTAGAAATAGGCAGTAGGAGAATCAGTGGAATATAATTTGATCAAAGGAGACTTGCACTTGTTTTGTCAGCAAAAAACACAAGTCAATTTCCTATAGGGATTGGTGTGCCAGTTCTGTGTAGGAAGAATAAGTGCCTTTTTAGGAGCAAGTGGGTTTATAATGCTACATTTCTGGACCCCGAGGCTTTGTTTACCCTTGTTGAATGAACTAGTATAACTGTGGTTTCTCATGCAACATGAGCTATCATAAACACAGGATTTGAGCAAGAGCTCTCTGGGTAGTGAACAGAGTGCAAAAAAGTGCTTACTAATGCAGAGGTAATTGGTGGTATGCATGCAACCACAAGCAGAAGGGGATTTATTACAGCAGTGTGGGTGAAGTAACACAACTAAAATGCGCACAAAAAGCATAATTGTAGCTGCTTAAAGTGTTATTAAACCCACAACAGTAAAATCCATCTGTATATGCAGTAAAGCGCGCTTGTTATACTCACTGTGAAACATATGGGTTAATCCTGCAAATTGTCTAAAAAGGCTATTTGATCCTGTCTTCTCTGATCCCCCCCTTCTTTCACAGTCCCCAATTTATCTTCTGATAGTACAGAGCCTTGGGTGCACTCTGCACATGCTTAGTTTGATGTGTACTGCTAGAGAGTTTGTTTTACTTTTATGGGAGTGTGCATGTAATCGCCACAGGGCCAATCAGCATTGTCCAGACAGAGGGGCAGGAGTCATACAGCCTCATAGGACAGTCAGAGGAAAATGAAAACTCCTGCTACAAGCTTTAACCAGTGCTTGACTGGTCACTGATAGGAGTTACAAAACTGCTATATACTGCTCATGATAAAAGTTATTTAGCTGTTTATATTTACTAAAATAATTGCATTTCCATGTTCTGTGTACTGTGGGAGACCAGATATAGTTATGCAGGGTCCTGGGTTTAGTAACACTTTAACCATTCATCCACTGTGTCTACGCCCACTTGTAATTTAAAGTCATATCACATGAACTGCATTACACTACATAGCTTTGTGCCATCAACAAAGGAATGGTAGTTTTTAATATTAAGATTAACAATCTTTTAAACAAGTTAACCTTACAATCTTATCTCATTCTGAGTATAAATCATTGATCACAACTCCAGACACTTTCCCTAAGAAAGTTTTCTATGCATGCAAATATTATATTTTCCAAATCAACAGGTTTTAGTCAATTTCAGATATCAGAACCAAATCCATACATCCATAGCCACCCATCTTAGATTTCTACTCATAAAAAGTATATTTTGTTAGTATACAGCCATGAAGCCAAAACTTAATTTTTTTTCATTTTGGATAGAGTAGATAAAGGTTAAATCCCCAGTCTTTTTCTGCGACCTGCATCCCTTTGGATACAAAGGGATATATTTGTTTCCCATTCTGTAGACACAAGCTTTAGTGAGAGGAGATCTATCTGAAGCAGCAAATGTCAACGTATACGTGTCCCCAGTGGAACTGCATACAGAGGGCACACATCAATATAGTCTTTAAAGACATTGAAACATGCATCTATAATCATAGCTGACCAACCACCACACAATACATATTCCATAAACATACCAACAATGTAAACCTGCATGCCAAGTGGATCCCTGTGACTATCTAGGTTACATTTTAAACCACTTAAGGGACTTTATTGGTGTGTGCACTCTGTATGCAAGTTTAAGTTTCTAATTATTTATGGCCTAAATAAATTATATTTTAGATGTGTCATTCATATGTTTTAAGTTTCTTTGTGAATGCCTCAATAAAAGTAAAAGTAATATAAAAATATATATACATTTTTTTTATTTCGGGGTGTGTGCACCTACAATTTAACATAAGCTACGGGAATTTACAGATTAATAATTTGTATATTTTTTATCTTTGAGTCAATAAACCAAACACTTTAAACACTAAATGTATCTTTATCTCTATAGCATAACCCAATACAACAACCTTTACCACCCAAGTGTGTAAAGAAAAAACTGTTGTATTTTGTTAAATATCTCTATTTCATTGCTCCTTCTTGCAACTCTGTGTACATTTTAGGACCATTTTCAGAAATGTAAAACGACCATAGAAGGGATCTAAGATATACTGAAAGCTTCCATTTTTAATAACCTAGTAGTTTTACCTCCAATGTTCTGGGAGGTTAGCTCAATAACACTTTGCATGAAAAGGAGCAAGTCTGTGGTAACAAAGACTATTTGAAAGTATCCAATCCTCAAATGATTAGTCTAATTTGATTAGTGATGGCTGCTCACCAGTCAGGACCAGTCAGTATTAATCTATGGAAGCTAGCTCTATATTAATTAAGACACCTGGAAGTAAAATTATTCTTTTGATCCCCAAAGAGCACCCTGAATGTTCTAAATATATCCTGGCATATATATATATATATATATATATATATATATATATATATATATATCTTGCTGGTTTGTACTTAATAATGTTATAAAATGCTTTATAATTTCCTATATAATCAGAGTGCTTGTGTGCTACACTTAGATCCTTTTGCTGTACTGTGTACAACTGTATTTCTGTTGTGTTGCTGCTTTCTCCTAAGTGTCTGAACCTTTTTTACCAGGTTATATACTGTACATGTAGCTGTGGAGGTGTATATAACTGTGATATCTATAGGTATATCACTAGTTAATACTGGCAATGTTATTATCCTTATCAAATATTATTGTAGGTGCTATCCTAACAGCTGTGAATCTGATAAATTTCCAACAGAAGTCAAGCTTACAGGTACTGTAATGATTATGCCAGTAAACTGGTGGAATACAAGTACCGTATTTATAAGGACACTAAACATTATATACAACGATTATTTGATGGTATAATTCATCTGGTCCAGGTTCCTTAGAAATATTTTTGTTATTCTGGTTCTTATTGGGTCATATCATTTGAGGATTGTCATTACAATCATCATAATGTACACCAGAACCATCACTGTATGTTCATCATTTGCATACACAAACCTAAAGAAGGCATTTAACAAACAAGTCTTCATTTTGTCCCCAGTGGCCCACTCTGCTTGGTAATTTTTTTATCATTTTTTATTTGCATACCTCTAGGAAATGCAAATAGGAAATTGAACCTAGTTGACTGTATTGTTATATAACAGGTCTTCTTGGTCTGTTATGCAAATATACAAAACATAGATTCCTACTTGTATTATATATTTATATATTTTGTCATAAAAATCCCTCATGGTTTAGTACACAGTTTATATGGTTAAAAGACTTATTGCCAGACAAATAAAACTTTTTTTTTTACACAAAAACAAGTACAAACCTTGTAATGCAAAGGATTACAACACAGATAATAGCGATCTGAATGGTTCCAATCACCGCTGCTATTAAGACATACTGGAAGCGTACGGGGCCTGGGACCACGTATAACACATTAAAGTCCTTTTTTTCACATTTTGAACCACTATATCCTGCATCACATCTGCAAAGATAAATACATTGTTTTATTAGAACAATATTCATGCCATTACACGCCGTGTGCATTTGTAGTTTCTTTCATTTTATTTTCCAAACAGCCAATTAATTGTCAAATCAAAACAGCCAAAAAACTGTGAAGTGCTCACGCTTCTCCTAAATCAGGTAGTTTATCATCGCTCATCTCTTAAACATTTGTCAATGCAACAAGGCTCATCTTGAAACTGTCACCTGGTTGAGATAATACATTGAAATAAAATGTAATTCACACTGCCTAGTCTCACCAGGGAACTCCCCTAATGAGGTAAACATTTACCCACTCAAACACACCAAAATATTATTAATGAAGAGTAAGAAAATGTCATGGTAAGTAGGGCATTTTATCATTATTTTCATCTTAACCACATACAGACTGGAAGATTTTCCCCCTTAAAAACCAGGCCAATACGGCACTGCTTCGGTTTAACTGACAATTACGTGGTCATGCAATGCTGTTCCCAAACAAAATTGACGTCCTTTTTTCCCCCCACAAATAGAGCATTCTTTTGGTGGTTTTTCATTACCTCTGCGGTTTTAATTTTTTGCGCTATAAACAAAAAAACAGCGACAATTTTGAAAAAAAAATATATATATTTTTTACTTTTTGCTATAATAAATATCCTCAGTTTAGGCCAATGTGTATTCTTTAGTAAAAAAAAACATTATAAGCGTATATTGATTGGTTTGCGCAAAAGTTATAGCATCTACAAAATAGGGGATATATTTATGGCATTTTTATTATTATTATTTTTTTTACTAGTAATGGTGGTGATCAGCGATTACTGCGACATTGCTGTGGACAGATTGGACACTTTTGACACTTTTTTAGGACCATTGACATTTATACAGCAATCAAAGCTAAAGATAGCCACTGATTACTGTGTAAATGTCACTGGTAGGGAAGGGGTTAACACTAGGGGGCGATCAAGAGGTTAAGTGTGTTCCCTGGGAGTTTTTTTTAACTGTATGTGGCTGGGCTGACTGGAGGAGGAGAGAGATTTCTGTTCCTAATCACTAGGAACAGCAGATCTCTCTCTAAATCCCTTGACAGAACAGGATCTGTCTGTTTACATTGACACATCCCTGTTCTGGCTCTTGTTCCCGCAATCGCGGGTGGCCGGTGGACATTGGGGGGCGCGCATTGGGTCTCTCACTCCCATCCCCTGCGCAAGTGGTTAAAATCTCACTGAGGATATTGAATGTGAAACAAAGAAAACCAGATGAGCTTTCTATTCTAAGGTGGCCATAGCAACAAGAACACATTGTAGTCAGAGAACATACTGCAAATCTTAAAGTGGAAGTAAACCCTCCATTAGTTTTCAGCCAAGGAAGCTGCCATCTTGGCCTCTGTTTAATCTTCAATTGCCATGATGCTGCACATGTGATCAGTTATGACACTAGCAATTTGATGGCTTAACAGTTTGGTTAAGAGCACATGTGGATGTGCCAGAAATGTAACTGTTTTTTGTTAAATCTATGGGTTTACTTGCCGCTTGGCCTATAACAGAATGACAGCCGAGAAGTGGTTCTGTTATCCTGACTCGGTGTCATATGATGTCCAGCAGGATAACATGCTGGCGCGATCACGAGTGTCTGACACGCTGCATCTTCGATCGTGATAAGAAGCCTCTGACAGAGGCTTCTTACCACGTGATCAGCTGTGACCAATCACAGCTGATCATTGTGAGAACCAGGAAGTGCCGGTAAACGGCATTCCTCGGTTCGCGCTGACAGGGAGAGCCGATCCCTGATCATTGTGAGAATCAGGAAGTGCCGGTAAACGGCATTCCTCAGTTCGCACTGACAGGGAGAGCCAATCCCTGTCAGAGAGGGGGGTTTGTGCTGATAATCAGCACATTGATCAGCACAGCCCCATCAGATGTGCCAATCAACTGCCAATCAGTGCCCAACAGTGCCCCAATAATAAAGTCTGCCAGTGCCCACCACAGTGTCAATAAGTGCCCATCCCAGTGCCAATCAGAGCCCACCACAGTGCCAACCAGTGTCCACCACAGTGCCAATCAGTGCCCAGCATTAATACCTGTCAGTACCTGCCCAATCAGTGCTGCCCATCAGTGCCATCTATTAATGTCCATCAATGCCACCTGTCAGTGCCCATCAGTGCCGCCGGTTAGTGCCCATCAGTGCCGCCTGTCAGTGCCCATCAGTGCCCCTGCCTGTCAGTGCCCATCAGTGCCACCTGTCAGTGCCCATCAGTGCCACCTGTCAGTGCCCATCAGTGCTGTATAGCAGTGCTGCCTATCAGTGCCCATAAATTCTACATATCAGTGCCTCCTCATCAGTGCCCATCGGTGCCGACTCATCAGTGCTGACTCATCAGTGCTCGTCAGTGAAGGAGAAAACAACATTTTATAACAGAAATGAAGAAAAAACCTTTTTTTAGTTTGTTTAGCAAAAAATAAAAACTGCAGAGGTGATCAAATACCACCAAAAGAAAGCTCTATTTGTGGGAAGAAAATTATAAAAATTTAGTTTGGGTACAGTGTTGTATGACCGAGCAATTTTCATTCAAAGTGCAACAGCACTGAAAGCTCAAAATTGTCCTGGGCAGGACGGGGTGAAAGTGCCTGGTATTGAAGTGGTTAAGAAAACTATCCTGAGTTTCACCAATTAAACAATGCTAACAAATACTATGTAGCGGTGTTTATTGCTATTTATTCCTTTTGTTGTAAAATGTTTCTTGTATTTAGAACAAAATAAAGCATTATTTGTTTTTCCCTTACAAGGCAAAGCCATGCCTGTGTTTTTTTGGTAATTTGCTTCCATCCCAAACTGACCCTATAGTACACCTTTTTAGATATACAGTATGTTTAAATAACATCTCTAAGCCATTATGGAAAAAGTGTCAATGCTACAATAAATACATTAAACAGCTTAAAGCACTACAGACTCCGTTTTTTGTTTTTTTTTTGCATCCTATTTATGCAGATTTCAATTTTATATCTTCCTAGACATAGTTAAATTATGGTTATTATGTATGACCTTCTATTTGCTTATACAAATATCTTGCCCTCTGCCCACACACCTCTTATTTTTAAACAACCTGTATCATTTAGTCAGATATAACAGTCCATGTCAACCCATTTTTCAAATCCAAAATGGTATTTGTGTAAAGTTACATTGTAGTGATGACAAAACTAGTATTTATGCATTTGTGGTAATGTGAAGCCAATGGAGAGTTTGTTGTTGATGATCAAAATATTACACCATTGCTAACATGTAAATTATCTTCAATTATTTTTTTTCTATCTTTTATTATAAAGACATGTGCTATTTGATAAGAGGCTGAACTATTGGGGAATTGCCTCAGCCTATTTCATTTATGGTACTGCCCACTGTTACCCCTAAATGCTTGCCAATTCCACAAAGTAAAATGTTATTTGTAACTTATGCCAGACAACCTAGGGTATCCAATAGTAATTTTAAATCCATCTCTTGACTTTCATTTGTTTCTATGTGCCATGCACCACTTATGGATGGTTCATCACAAGAGCTTTGTTTTCAATTCAAATAAAACTTTGCCCAGCTCAGAATAACCTGAGGTTTGTAAAGCAGATAGCGTTTTTGATACGTTTTTGATGGTGAGAAATGGAGAGAAAAATTACATTTTTATTACTGTTAACGCTGTCTGTATCTCCTCCCCAAGCTGAAGACAAAATGATGGGTGTTCCTATGGGGGAGTTAAAGCCATGACTGATGTCCCACCTCCTCTATATTCTGCAGTCTGTGCTGTCCCTGCCAAACCTGCTACCTTACTTGTATATAAAACACTAAGGTCAGCCATAGATGGTATGAATCTCAGCCAGTTCAGCAGGAACCTACTGAGATTTGAACCGTGCATTGGTAGAGTGAATGTACCAAATTGATTAATCGATCAACTTGGGTACAATCAGCCTGCCAGATTTACATGTGATTATCGCTAGCTGCTGCTATATCCACTAGCAATAATCACTGTCTTATCCCAACACCCCTGTCTTCTCCCCTGCCCCCACCCCCCCCTTGCTCCCCCGCTGGGAGAAGACAATGTCTTAGCAAGAGGGATTCTAGCATTAACCGTGTTTATGGGGGAAGCGTGGGGAACCCATAGTTGCAGGAAAGAAATTTGCAGCATCTATGGCCTGCCTAAATTGACTAAGCCCAGACTATTCTGCTGTCAGCTTGTCTTCTTGTTAGAGCAGTTGCAGAATTCACAAGAATAGAGAAGACAACAGCTTGATAATCTTTCCTCTTGGATATAGCAGAATGGTCTGGGCTCAGTCAAGCTAGTGTTTTAATGTGCATAGGAGGAGAGGAAGCACAGATAAAACTACACAATTAGAAAGAGAGTTGTCAGCTTGCAGAGGAGGAGAAAGGGGGGTGCGTCGGCTCTGTGTGCACTGTCAATCAGGCTCCCTCACCTCTGAGCTGTCATTTAGAACTGGTTTCACCTTTGTCCAGTGTTGTTTGTTATATGTAGAATTGGGGAAGAAGGGCCAAAGCACGCATTTAGATTGAGGCAAGTGCTTTGTGCACTGGGTCCCGTGGGGGATTTAACAAACATTTTTATATTTGTGGCTAGAGCTACATTGTAAAGGAAGTTTTTGTTTACAAGTTTAAACCAATATTTTTTGCTGGAAAATTACATTTTATACACAGTATCTCTCAAAAGTGAGTACACCCCTCACATTTTTGTAAATATTTTATTATGTCTTTTTGTGTGACAACACTGAAGAAATTACACTTTGCTACAATGTAAAGTAGTGAGTGTACAGCTTGTATAACAGCTTGTATAACAGTGTGAATTTTCTAAAAAATTACTCAACTCAGTTACAGAGAAGGTCTAGCACTACAATTATTACTCTCGCTCTAACGTTTGCGGTGTGGTGAGAACACCATTTACATATGCGTGCGTGACTTACATATGCGGTTGCTTCTGTGTGCAAGGACGGCGCATTAAAAAAACAATTCTTATTTATTTGATTTTTGCTTTTCATGCTGTCCCTTTAATTATTTTAAATCATTTTTTTTATCACTTTTATTCCTATTACAAGGAATGTAAACATCCCTTGCATCCCTTGCAATAAAAATACGCATAACAGGTCCTCTTTATGGAGAGATCTCTCCTTTACCTTTAAAAGCAAAAGATCAAAAAAACTTTGATCTTTTGCTTTAAAAAAAAATTGTTTACTTCCGATGAAGTGACATCATGATGGCGCTCTGGTCCTCCAAGGCCATAGAGGTGATTAGAGATGATCTGGTCTCTGTTTGCCTCTGTAAACAGCTGGCCGCACCATCAGGTTCTTTCTCAGGCACGCCGGTAAAAACGGTAAGCCCAAGAAAAACCTGATGTGTACATTTATAATGATTAGCACAATAAATGTAACCCAGGGTTTTAGAAGCAGAAATAGGCCCCACTGGGTCTAATCAACAGAAAAGGGGAGGGACAAAACTAACCTTGAGGATAGGAGTAGAAAGGGACTATGGGAAAGGGGGAAATAGTACAGAGCATAGGAGCTCATGGTGTTACTTCTTTTCAAACTGTAGCCTAGCAAAGGTGCCTTAATATTGTGCCTGAGTCAGTTGAATATCTTGTTGGCTTTTTTCTGTGAAATACCAACACTCTAATGTTGATTGTTGACTAATGCTGCCTGGCGTCTCTCCTTTTAAGCTACTGACATTGCGTTCTCTGAAGTGCAAAAGATTTGTGATAATAAAAACAGGTCTTCGTAAATGTAAAAGATATGATATTATCCTGAAATAATTCAGCTGGGAGCCATTGTCATTGGTTAATGGAAATCCCATACAGGCTGGAAGCTGGAATGTAAGCAGATTTAAACTTTAGTTGGCAACATATGGACCAAGACTATGGGGTTCATTTACTAATACTGGTGAGTGCAAAATCTGGTGCAGCTATGTATGGTAGCCAATCAGGTTCTAACTTCAGCTTGTTCAATGAAGCTTTCACAAAATAATTTGGAAGCTGATTGGTTTCTATGCAGAGCTGCACCAGATTTTGCACTCCCCGGTTTTAATAAATAACTCCATATGTCTATATAATTTCAAAAACAAGTAATGTCTGTGATACAATTTTTCAGGACAAGCTTTTGGGGTATATCCCCTTCTTCAAGGTCCCAGCAGTACTAATTCACAAAAGTTTTAGCAGAATGTTAACCACTTGCCAACCGCCCCATGTAGATATACGTCAGCAGAATGGCACGTACAGGCAAAATCACGTACCTGTACGTGACATTGTTCCGGCGGGTGGGGTGTCCGGTCGGAACCCCCTCCGCCGGCGGGGACGGTCGGAATCGCTTCAGGAGCGATCTGGGACGAGGGGACGGCCAGTGGTTTCTGGCCATCCCCTCGCGATCGCTCCTGGTGAATGAAAAGCTTCCCCTTCCTGTCTATTGTATAGACAGGAAGGCGGAAGTGATGTCACGCTCGGTGCGTCGGTCTATCTGACCGGGACGCCGAGCTGTGAACATGTAAAGGTTAGTGCACAACAGTACACTGACACCAGTACACATAGGCAAACCCCCTGATCACCCCCCAGATCACCCCCTGCCCCCCCCCTGTCACCCCCTGCATTTAGTGTCAGTGTGACTGTAATAACTGTCCGGGCAGTTAGTTTTAGGCCCCTTTAGGTCTAAGGTAGCCCTTTACCCCCCCCCAATAAAGGTTTAACCCCCTGATTGCCCCTAGTTAACCCCTTCACCCCGTTTTGCCAGTGTCACTAAGCGATCGTTTTTCTGATCGCTGCATTAGTGTCACTGGTGCCGCTAGGTAGCCAGTTTTTTTAGGTAACCGCCATGTTTATATAGGTTCATAAATAGGTTTATAGGTCAGGTACCCCAAAATACAACCTAAATTAAGGTTTTAACCCCCTGATTGCCCCTAGAGTTAACCCTTTCACCAGTGATCACGTATAAGTGTCACTGGTGACGCTGGTTAGCCAGTTAGTTATTTCGTTATTTAGGTTCCCCGTCAGGTACCCCCATATATTACCTAATAAAGGGTTTAACCCCCCGATTGCCCCTAGTTAACCCTTTCACCCCCTTTTGCCAGTGTCACTAAGCATCGTTTTTCTGATCGCTGCATTAGTGTCACTGGTGCCGCTAGGTAGCCAGTTTTCTTTTTAGGTTAACCGCCAGGTTTATATAGGTTCATAAATAGGTTTATAGGTCAGTTACCCCCATATCACAACCTAAATAAAGGTTTTAACCCCCTGATTGCCCCTAGTTAACCCTTTCACCAGTGATCACTGTATAACTGTTACGGGTGACGCTGGTTAGTTAGCTTGTTTTTTATACTGTCAGGGCACCCGCCATTTATTACCCAATAACGGTTTAACCCCCTGATCGCCCGGCGGGTGATATCAATTAGGTTTTAGGGTCAAATAAGGTCTGCGTCGCCCCAGGTTAGTGCCAGTACCGCAAACAACCACGCGCAAAGCATACACCTCCCTTAGTGGCACAGTATCTGAACAGATCAATATCTGATCTGATCAGATCTATACTAGCGTCCCAGCAGTTTAGGGTTCCAAAAAAATGCATTGTTAGCGGGATCAGCCCAGATACCTGCTAGCACCTGCGTTTTTCCCCCTCCGCCCAGCCCAGCCCACCCAAGTGCAGTATCGATCGATCACTGTCACTTACAAAACACTAAGCACACATAACTGCAGCGTTCGCAGAGTCAGGCCTGATCCCTGCGATCGCTAACATTTTTTTTGTGGTAGCGCTTTGATTCAGTCGCTAACAGTCAGGAGCTTTTTTACCTGTGAATCTCAAAAAAATAAAAAAAACAAAAATAGTCGTCTTTTTTTTGTTCTCTCTCTATTCTCTCTGTATTGTTGCTCTTTTTTTACTCCATTCTATTCTGCAATGTTTTATTATGTTTTATCATGCTTGCTTTTCAGGTATGTAATTTTGTTAACTGTGAGGAGTGAGGAGTGAAATCAAAAATTTGCACCCTTAGAAATCCTGAAGGCGGTGCTTGGGTTTTGGGGCCCCGTACGCGGCTAGGCTCCCAAAAAGTCCCACACATGTGGTATCCCCATGCTCAAGAGAAGCAGCAAAATGTATTTTGGGGTGCAATTCCACATATAACAATGGCACGTGTGAGCAATATATCATTTAGTGACAACTTTTTGAAAAAAAAAAAAAAAAAATTATTTTTTATTTTTGTCTTTATTCAATCACTTGGGACTAAAAAAAAAAAAATATTCAATGGGCTCAACATGCCTCTCAGCAAATAGCTTGGGGTGTCTACTTTCCAAAATGGGGTCATTTGGGGGGGTTTTGTACTTCCCTGCCATTTTAGCACCTCAAGAAATGAGATAGGCAGTCATAAATTAAAAGCGGTGTAAATTCCAGAAAATGTACTCTAGTTTGTAGACGCTATAACTTTTGCGTAAACCAATAAATATACGCTTATTGGCATTTTTTTTACTAAAGACATGTGGCTGAATACATTTTGGCCCAAATGTTTGACTAAAATTGAGTTTATTAGATTTTTCTTATAACAAAAAGTAGAAAATCTATTTTCTTTTCAAAATTTTCACTCTTTTTCCGTTTATATCGCAAAAAATAAAAATCACAGAGGCAATCAAATACCATCAAAAGAAAGCTCTATTTGTGGGAAGAAAAGGACGCAAATTTAGTTTGGTTACAAAATTGCATGACCGCGCAATTACCAGTTAAAGTAGTGCAGTGCGAAATTGAAAAAAGACCTCTGGTCCTTAAGCTGACAATTGGTCCGGGGCTGAAGTGGTTAAAAAAGACAATCTCTGAGGGAAAGGGAAAAAAACACACACAAATAAATGTACACAACAATGGTAATAAAACTAGCATAGTTAGTGTGATAAGACAGATGGAGAGATGTAGACTGGGGAGGGGGATAACAATCACAGAGGGGGGTAATAAAACTGTTGGATAATGAGTAAGAAAACCCATATCTAAATTTAGGCCGCTATCTTTTGTGTCAAATAGAACTATCATTCTAAGGCCCCTTTCAGACCTGCGGATCCGTATTTAGCCATCCATTTGCTCAGCGGGGATCATTCCGTTGATCTCCGCTGAGCCGGCGGATGGCGGACCTGTCAGAGAGACCGCTCTCCTCTATGGGGGGATTGGATGACTACGGACCGCCTGTCCGTTTTCATCCGATCCTATCTGCCATACGGATGGAACATCTATCCATCTGGATTTTGCGGAGCAGATCGGATCAGATGTCAGTGGACATGTCACCGCTGACATTCGTCGCTCCATAGAGATGTAAAGAACTGACAGGCAGGTCTGAACAGTCCGCACATGTGAAAGGGGCCTTAGTTCAAAAGTTATACTTTCCTGTATAATTTAGAAATTTCCTTTAAGAATTAAGGCATATATTTTTTTTTCGTTTTTTTTCCTTTCCCTCAGAGATTGTCTTTTTTAACATTAGGCTAAAACTTTTGTGAATGAGTACGGCTGGGACCTTGAAGAAGGGGACATACCCCAAAAGCTTGTCCTGAAAAATTGTATGTTAGTGCAAATAAAAAAATATATCGTGGACAGTACTCAATTGTTTCTGTTGCAAGTGCACCAATAAAGCTTTAATCACCTCAAGCAAGATGTTATATAAAAATACAGAAATGTTTGTCAGGATTGTATAAACAGGAAAATGTCCACATTCTGTGGTCAATAACTTTGCACAAATTGCTTGAAATGTGCCTATTTTGTTGCTCCTATGATGTGTTGCTGCCTATGTGGTATAATAAAGTTCCAGAGATGGCACACCTTTTTTTTTATTCAGTGGCAAGAGTCCAGGAAAGTCTTTTGGTTTTAAACCCAATGGTGGTTAGATCCTATGGTGCCAGTAGCAGCTTCTGTACTTCTATACAAAAACATGTTTTTCTGATTTTCTCACAGAGTACAAGGGAAAACAAATGACTTGAATGAGTGAACCAATTTGATCCATATCAAGTCAATTAACCATTTACAAAGATGCAGGTTGAAATAAAGGGAAATTCTCACATTCCATTGTAAGATGGAAATTGTGCTGAAGGTCTTTTTACAATGTTTCCTCTCTATAAACTGTTATTTAATACATAGGAGATCTGGCATAAGATAAGTCATTCGCTCAGTTGCTTTAATTTGTGCTTCAGTGGTCTGTGTAATTTCTAAAGGTTAATATATATTTGCTTAATGTGAGCTTAGGATCAGCTAGCATTTCTCTCATATCAGAATTTGTAATGCTGAACAATTTTATCTCTGAAAAAAAAAATATTTTAGCTGTTTATATACTCAGTATTCGGAATAACATTTTCTGTTCACCCAGAATTGTGTACGGTGTACCCAGAAATGAATTTTTGAAATACAATGTTTTTTTCTTTGACTGCAAGTGGAAGGCTAAAGTATATGTGGGCCCTTACCTTGTAAAATAACCTATTTAAAATAGAAATTCAAGGCAAAACATTTGTGTATTTATATTAAAAAAAAAAAACTTTCTAAATACCTGCATTCTAAACAGCTGCATAAGGGGCTAGGAGAGGTGTGGTGGAGACTGCAGGGGGGCGTGTCAGCAGGAGGCAGAGAAACCACAGTACACTGATCTCCCCAGTGACTACCTGTGCAGGGAGGGCATGTCAACACAAGTCTTGACCATTGGAGGACAGGCAGACTGTGCTCCCAGCATAGCCAGAAAATTGACCCCACTGGGAAGGATGTGCTACAATGCCTAGTGTGGTCATTTTAAAATAGGAAACAGGGGGACTGGCAGGATCACCAGATATTTCACACAAAGGAAACAAAGTGCAAAGAGAACAGGATACTTTTTAATACAAATGTGTGGGAGCACAGACTTATATCAGGAATTTGACATGTTGGGGTAACATACACTTTAAAGTCACAGGGTGCAGTGAATTCTCTTTATTAATGAAGAGTGAAAGATGACCATATAGGCAGAACCAAGATGCAATACCAAACAACAAGGCAGGAACAAAGGCAAGACAGACTGAAGGTAGAGTCAGGGCAGAAATGCATAGATGGGAACAAAGTCAGGACTGGCTGCAGGCAAACTCAGAAACCCAGAATAATCCAAGTTAAAATGGGAAACAAGAAAGCATCTAGACAGGCTAAAAACACACACCTTTGATCAAGTACTGACTGAATGTGCAATCAGTTTTAAGCTGATGGCAATCATGACAAACATC
>CM053031.1:145558256-145618614 GCA_028564925.1 Lithobates sylvaticus | reverse complement strand
TTGACCCAGCGCTCCTCTCCCTTTAATAAGCCTCTGTTCCACCCACCCCCCCATCCCTTATCCTGGCTGGGCGTCATATGACATCCTTCAGGATAACAGCGGCCGCGCGCCCGTGGGGGGCATGCATCGCGGCGATAGGTGGTGCGGTGTGTCAGTCTGACACACCGCTACACTGATCTCGGTAAAGCGTCTGACAGATGCGAGTAGAGGAGATCCGATCAGTTTATCAGAGCAGCCCCCCCTCGGATGCCCACACTGGACCACCAGGGAAGCCGCCAGGACCACCAGGGAGGCACATAACATGTTGATGGCCAGGTACATCCCCCATGGCCATCCACATGTGCAAATAAATGCCAAATCTGTGCCAATCAGTGCCCACATATGGGCACTGACTGGCACCATTGTGTAGCATAATTAAGTTATGCCCAGCAATGCCACTTATCAGTGCCACCTATCTGTGCCACCCATGAGTGCCCATCAGTTCTGCCTATGAGTGCCCATCAGTGCCCCCTTATCAGTGCCCATCGGTGCAGCCATATTAGTGCCCATCATTGAAGAGGAAAACATACTTATTTACAAAAAAAATTAACAAATCTGTGGGGGTGTACTTGCATTTATGTTGAGCACTGTATGCTGCAGTGTGAACAAGGCATATAGGAAAACATTTGCTGCGCACCCTCCTCCCACAGGCGCCATGTTCTCCTCATTTTGCGGTGGAACGGGCTCACAGAATGCCATCCACCCAGGGCCCGCCGGGCGCCCCGCCGCGGACATTTATCTTCCGCCTGTTGAACTTTAGGGACCGTGACCTGGTCCTGAGAGAGGCTAGAAAGTTGGGAGAATACGAAAATCATGCTGTTTCCTGACTATTCAGTGGGACATTCGATCAAGTTAAGGCCCAGCTGCGCACCAAGGGACTCAAGTATAACATGATGTTCCCAGCAGTGTGGACGGCGAGACGACCAAGTTCTTCACCTCACCAGGAGAGGCATCTAGATGGATTTAATATCTTCCCCGTGCCCGCTGATCGTATCCATGCAGTCTGTAACTGATGACCGGCTAATTCACCTGATGTACCCAGTGGTAAGCGCAGTAGCCCTCTGTTTTTAATTTTCTCCCCCTCAACCTGGGATCTGGAGGCCCGCTGTACTGGGCTCCCCCCTGCCTTCTCCCCTCCTCTGACATTACCCTATATACCATGGCAGGGGAGCCTGATTCCGGGTCCTGTACGGGTACTGACATTGCCCTGAGGGGTGTCATGCATCTCGGAGTTCCCAGAGGCCCTGCCGCACCTTCCCTAACTAGTAGCGTCTGGCTTCTTACAGGATTCTTTTGCCCACGTCCCCCCCGCCACTTATAGGGAACTAAACACCCTTGGAGAGCGGAGGCTATACTTTTCATCCTGACCTCCCAGGAAAGGAACATGATCGATTTAATTTTTATTTTTATTTGTTGCCTGATTGAATGAGAGGGTGGGGGTGGGCTGTGGCTCTTCCCTGTTGCAATTCCTGTCATGCAGATGGGGCGGTGAGGTGAACTTGATTATGGATATACCAGCCTCACTTCCCCTAACTTGCCGTGTTTGGCTGCTTACGGTGACCCTCTGCCCTCACTCCCCCCCTGACACCTATCAAGATGTGCAAACCCACAGTGAGCGGTTGCTAGGTTACCAACCTCAGCTCGCCTGGAAAGGAACATAAACATTTTTCTTGACGCCTTCATGGCAGCACACACTGGGTTGTGACTCCGCCCCCACAACCTGACAGGATTGGTTTAACTATAAAGTTGAAGGGGAGACCCCCCGCTGCATTCTCCTTTTTTTCCTCACCTGACAGGTTGGACGGACAAGTTCTCCTACGACAGATGAATAAGCCTCTTACCGCAATCGCCCCAGCAGGTTCAAGCCTCTCCTGTTAGGAAGTCCCTCCTGTACAGTCTCTAAAGGACCTTCTATGGAGGGAACCCCCATTCTGGTGGTCTCAGGGGGCGTCGAGGATTCCGGCAAGTAAACAAGCTTTAAAGAAGCTTTAATTTTGCAGTGGACTCCCCTATCCTATTGTTCTCTTTTCCCCTTATGTGTCAAGTAACTTGCACCCCTTCTTAAATGCCAGCCGATTATCTAATAGGGCGTATTGAAAAATATACATGTAGATGTTTCTTACACTGGGCCTGCTGGCCATTGTTGTCCTCCGTTGTCAGAGCCATCAGCGTTGTAAGCCGGCGCGTCCCCGCATCGCCCATGCGCACTACAGGGCCGGGAAGACACCGCTGTACCTTCGGTGTACTATGCCCTGATCCAAGATGGCGCGGGGACACTCGGGGACGCGTCTGCGCATGCGCGGAAACGTCATTCGGGCGCCGCAATGGCGCCATTTTTAAAAAACAGAATCTTTTCCTATGAACTCCCTGTGCAACTCTGCATGCTGGAAGAAAGAAGGAAGCTACTGCTCTGCAAGGCACCAACTCCAAAACACAAGGTAAGCCCCTATAAGGGTTCCCATCTCCCAGGTCTGCACTCTAGGGAATAGGTGTAGGAATTAAATAAATTAATAAATAAATAAATAATTAAAGGGGCAGTAAGCGTAAAAAAAAAAAAGAAAGATATATATATGTATATATAAAAAGGGGGAAGGTATATATATATATATATATATATATATATATATGTGTAAAAAAAAAAAAAAAAAAATTATTATATATATGTATATATACGTTTATTTTTTTTCTATTTCCTAGACTGCCCTGTCTCCTTCTTTTCTCCCTATGGAGTCCACTGCCCACGCAGACCACCATCAGCAAACTAGGTAAGAGGCTGGACCAGATAGGTAAGTATTGAAGGGGTGAAAAAAGAGTGCCAGACCGCTAAACGCTGCATTTCTCTTGGCAGCCCGGCGAGATCAAGAGCCACCAGTTCCCGGCATGGGAAAAGATCAAGCCATACCTCAAGCAGGAGGTCCCGCAGGAGCCGTTCAAGATCTCCTTCGCGTCACCGAAGGCACAGCCGCTCACGGCGAAGTTACTCACGGCACAGTCGCTCCCGTCGCAGCAGGTCAAATCGCAGGAGGTCCCCCTCTTCGCACCACCGAAGCCACCACACCCGTCCTGCAGCTAATGCTTGCTGGGTATGCGGCGCTCCAGCATTGCCGGACAAACTTGCTTGCCACTCTTGCTTCAATGAAGCCACTACAGAGAAGGAAGCAGACGCAAGGATGGCGACAGACCTCATAAGAGAGTCAGTGCGGGAGTCTCTACTGGAAACTACAGCACCACCATTGGACAGAGCTGCTCCCAGTACATCCTCAGCGGAACCTCCTCACACCCAGGCCTCAGATTCTTCCTCTGAGGGCGAGGTTCAAGACATGTCAGCAGGTTTTGATTTTTCTCTGGTGGAGCCTTTCGCCAAATCAGTCAAAGAGGCGATCGGCTGGGAGGACGACAAGGCAGAACCTCAAAAGGTTCGGAAATATTTTCCAAACTTAAAGAGGGATCCGGAATCTTTTCCTTTTATAGAGGAACTTGAGGATCTCATAAAGGATGAATGGGAGAGGTCTGACAAACGATCTAGTCTGACCAACAGGCTGGCCAAGATGTATCCCTTGAAGGAATCAAAAATAAACCCCTTGACCAACGCACCCGTCGTCGACGCTTCTTTGATGCGTCTCGCCCGCCACGTCACATTACCGATTGGGGATGCGGTCTCCTTTCGAGATGTGCTCGATCCGAAGATGGACCTGGAGTTAAAGAAGGCCTACTCCACAGCCGGGGGGGCCTGCAGACCTGCAATAGCTACAGCAGCGGTAGGCAGAGCCATCTCGGGATGGACATCTAAAATAGAGAAAGACCTGCAGGATGGCGTCGAGATGGAAAAAATTATTTCCTCCCTACAGGAAATCAGACTGGCAGGGGACTTCGTAGCGGAGGCATCTGTAGACGTCATAAGATCGTCAGCCAGAACTATGCTGGCGTCAGTAACAGCAAGGAGAGCCCTATGGCTCAAACCATGGATGGCCGATACGGCATCCAAACTGAACTGGTGCAGGATCCCGTATGACGGCGCAAACCTGTTTGGCACCAAATTAGACTCTGCCATCTCCAAAGTAACTGGGGGGAAGTCAGGTTTAATCCCCTCTGATAGGAGACCCAAGACGCAGAAAGGGCCAGCATATAGACGTAACCTCCCGAATAAGTACAGAGAGGCCAGATCCTACCGTCCTGGTAGGGAATTTAGGAGGGACTGGAAGGACACAAAGCCTGCCTTTCTCAGAATGCAGAAAACCAAGACTACCCCGGCAGGGGACCAACAGAAGTCGTTTTGAAATTTTGCCTGACCACCCGGCTCAGGTGGGCGCCAGGCTAAGAAACTTCTCCCAAATCTGGACGAATCACATAGAAGATTTATGGACATTATCCACAATAAAATTCGGACACAAGTGGAGGTTCATAAGCAGACCTCCGGGGAATCACTTCTAGGCAACCAGACTACCATCCTCACTACCCAGAAGGAGTCTACTAATAAGGTATGTGGCAGAACTAAAGCAGAAGGGGGAAATACTGGAGGTCCCATCATGTCAAAGGGGGAGAGGATTCTACTCCCCCCTATTCTTGGTAAAGAAGAAAACAGGAGACTTACGCCCGGTGTTGGACCTCAAAAGGCTCAACAAAGGAATCCAGGTCGAGGCCTTCAAAATGGAAAGCCTCCAGTCCATACTTCTGGCAGTGAATCTGGGAGACTGGATGCTTTCAATAGACTTATCGGACGCTTATCTTCACATACCAATCAATCCAGCTTTTCAGAAATTCCTCCGGTTTGCCATAAACCAATGCCATTTTCAGTTCCAGTGCCTCCCATTCGGCATCTCCTCGGGAAACCCAGGACCTTTACAAAAGTTCTGTTACCCTTGGTGGCACTCCTCAGAGAAAGAGGATTACGCATTCACCATTACCTGGACGACATCCTACTGTTAGCGGAAGATCAAGAGAAGCTGATCCACCACCGAAAAATCCTACTTACAACTCTCCAGAAATTCGGTTGGATAATCAACTGGAAGAAGAGCAGTCTGCAGCCCACCCAAAATATGGTATTCTTGGGAGCAGATCTAAACACCAATACAAACAGGATACAACTCCCACAAGAGAAGATCCAGCCTCTAATTCGGAAGATGCAGAGGCTACTATCAACCAATCACCTACCAGCCAGAGCTTGTCTGAGTATTCTGGGATCCATGTCCGCAACCATACCAATGGTACAATGGGCGCAGTGGCACATGAGAGCCCTACAGAACTCATTTCTTAGGCAGTGGGATGGAGTATCGATGCATCAGACCATCTCTATCTCCGAAGCAGTGAAACGGTCAATATAGTGGTGGACGCGTCAGGACAACCTCAAGAGATACAAACCCATAATCCCTCCGGATCCCGAAGTCGTCACCTCGGATGCCTGCCAGAGCGGTTAGGGAGCCCACTTCCAAGATCGGGCAGCCCAGGGCCGATGGCCTTTTCAGGCTCAAGGGGTAGTCTCGAACATTCTGGAACTCAGGGCAGCCTTCCATGCGTTAAAGGCATTCACACCACTACTAGAGGGGGAAGATGTGCTGATCAGGATGGACAACAGGGTAGCAGTGTCCTACATTCAGAAACAAGGAGGCACCAGGAGTGCCACTCTGATGGAGGAAGTCCGACCCATCTTGGAATGGGCCCAAAAACACCTGGCAAGTTTAAAGGCAGTCTACGTTCCAGCGGCTCAGAACATGCTAGCCGATTACCTAAGTCGGGAAACGTTGTCCAACAACGAGTGGTCATTGAGCCCTCAGGCATTCTCTCTCCTGACAGAAGCCTGGGGAATGCCAGAAATAGACTTGGCGGCCACTCCAATGAACACCAAATGCCACAGGTTCCTGACGAGGGGCTCATTTCCATCAGCAGAAGGAATAGACTGCCTGATTCACCCATGGGACTTCAAGTTGGGGTACATATTTCCTCCAACCCCGTTAATCGCGAGGTTCCTATCCAGACTCCAGAGATCCTCGGTAACAGTAATAGCGGTAATCCCAATGTGGCCGAGAAGGTCGTGGTTCACGACCCTCTTACAACTCAGCCTTCAACCTCCAATTCCTCTTCCAATAACCCCGGACCTTCTATCTCAGGGGCAGTTCCTTCACCCAGCACCAGAGAGATTACACCTGATGGCCTGGAGATTGAGAGGGCTAGACTAAGGACTCAAGGCTGTTCGCGAGAGGTTATATCAACCCTGATGCAAGCCAGGAAAGTATCTACTAATACCATCTACATGAGGGTTTGGGAGAGATTCTGCTCCTTGGCACAACAGAGAAGGTGGAATCACCTCTCTCCAGAACCATACCAAATCCTAGAGTTTCTCCAATTAGGGGTGAGCAAAGGCCTAAGCTCAAGTACCCTTAAAGTACAAGTGTCGGCTCTGTCAGCAAAGACAGGAACTAGGTGGGCATTCCATCCCCTGGTAATACAGTTCCTAAAGGCCTGCCTAAAGATAAAACCTCCCAGAAAACCAGTTTTTCCATCATGGGACCTATCAACATGCTTTTTCCAACCCTCCGTTTACTCCATCCAAAACCATATCTCTATGGGACCTGACCTTGAAACTATCATTCCTCATAGCAATAACATCAGCAAGGAGAGTGTCAGAGATACAAGCACTAATGATCTCGGAACCTCACTTAGTCCTCTTACCCGACGGAGTAATTCTAAGACCTTCAGAGCGCTTCATACCTAAAGTAGCAACTTCTTTTCACTACAACCAAGACATCATTCTTCCATCCTTCACTAACGATCAGGGTGAACCGCATCCGTTGGACATCAAAACAACCATTTCTAACTACTTAGCAGCTACCACCTCCTTTAGGAAGACGGATTCTCTTATGGTCATTCCCCATGGAACCAGACGTGGGCAAGCAGCCTCCTCACGTACTATCTCGTCCTGGCTAGTCAGAGCCATTAAAAAGGCATATTCCACTCAGCACCTGACGATCCCTGAAGATATCAAGGCTCATTCTACTAGGGCAGTGTCTACCTCCTGGGCAGCATATTGCAGGGTCTCACCAGAGACAATATGCAGAGCAGCGACATGGTCCTCCAGGCATACTTTCATTTCTCACTACAAAGTGGATTCTGCCCATTTGTCCATGTCAGACTTCAGAAGATCCATTGTTAGAGCCAATTCTTCTGCATTATAGGAATAAACATTATTTTACTTGCACCCACCCGACTAGCGAGTTATTTCCCAGTGTGTGCTGCCATGAAGGCGTCAGGAAAATGGAAAATTGTATACTCACCTTTCCGTAATTTTCCTTTCCTGACGCATCTTCATGGCAGCACACAATTTCCCACCCCGTTTTTGTGATAATATATACAGAGAATGCAGCGGGGGGTCTCCCCTTCAACTTTATAGTTAAACCAATCCTGTCAGGTTGTGGGGGCGGAGTCACAACCCAGTGTGTGCTGCCATGAAGATGCGTCAGGAAAGGAAAATTACGGAAAGGTGAGTATACAATTTTCCGTTTTCCTGATGCCTGTTTGCATGGGGGGGGAATGGGGTGGGCGGTGGCTCTTGGCTATTGCATTTTTTGCCATGAAGGCAAGGCGGGAAGATGAACTGGATTACTGATATCCTTTTTACAGTCATGATTGGGCCCGACCCCTGCCCTGTGCTACCACTGGAGGGCCGATCCAGATACTGAGCTGGGGGGCTGCTACACCCCCCCTTCTCAGTTGAGTCTCAAGTTGAAACACGGTTCATAGTTATGTTATATGCTAACCTGGTTTGTCTTTATGTTGGTTTAGCTAAACTACGCTGTAACTAAGTTTGGTCATTAATAAATTCGGGCAATACTCCGGTGTATGCATAAACTGGGGGAAATCTATCTTATTTACCCTCCATTCTGAGACCAGCCCCTCAAATACAGACGGGCAACTCTGCAGGGTTTCCAAATTTAGATACTTGGGGGTGGGAATCCACCGGGATCTGAGACAATATGCTACTCTAAATCTGAACCCAGTGGTAACAAAATTTTCCCAAAAATGTACTGCATGGAAATCTCTCCCCCTAACTCCAGTAGGTAGGGTTAATTTAATAAAGATGTCAATACTGCCCAAATTTATATACCTCTTCAGACAAACCCCCGTGCCTATACCGAATAGCTTTTTTAAACAACTGGAGGGTATTGCCATTTCCTTCATTTGGAATGGAAAGGTTCCCAGAATAGCAAAAACAATGCTACAATTACCGGTCACGTTAGGGGGCCTTGCCCTACCCTGCTTCCTGAAATATTATTGGGCAGGTGTCTTGAGCATTATGAGAAACTAATTTAAGGGGTATCTTTACTGGGGGATCATTAGCCATTGAGCAGAGGAGGGAGGCAATCTAGGAGACTAGTGGCACTTACCAAGAAGAGTCCATGAAGCTCAAGGTGACCCATGCGCCATCCAAAGACCTCTTCGAGCGTTGGTAGATGTCGGGGGGTACCCCCCAGTCGACTTCTGAAAGAAAAGCATATTTAAAACCTTGTGGAAAAGGGAGGAAAAAAGAACAGAGGAGGAAATTGGAGGACAAGAGAGTCCCCCGTAGAGTGGAGGGGACAGATTTCTCCATCAGGTTGTGTGAGTTACTCTGAGATTCCTTTCCTAAAATAAAGGAAAACAGAGAGTGGTCCTGTCTGGAGAAGGGTAAAGTACGTGTTCTACTAAACAGGAGGGGGTGCATGAACACCGCCCCAGCAGAGAGGCCTCGTAAAAGGCAAAAAAATGAGCACTGGGTTCTGCGGATACATGGTCGCCTTTGTCGCAGCCCTCTCCGAGGGTAAGACAGATTGGAGGCAAAAACTTAATAATTAACAGCCAACTATGAATGAAGAAAACAGTCAACCATGCCTGACAGTGGTGACCTGAAGGTTCAAGGATTGACGGGACCTGAGTGAACTGGATGAGGAAAGGGAAAAGGGAAGGTTTAGCTGAGTGGGGAGTGGCGAGAGCTCAGGGGGAGAAGGCACTACAGAGCAACATGACTGTAATAAATGGTTCCCCTGGTTAACGTAGAGGTAATTTTGAGTGACAATCCCCACCCCCCTACAAAGAAAATACAAAACAAACATGCGAAAAAAGAAATAAAAATAAGGGAGATAAAAGGATGGTCATAGAAAAAGAAAAATCAATAAGGAGTTTTCCCTGTGTGAGGTGGCTCACGAGACCGCCTCGGCAGAGGCGTGAAAGCACTCCAAAGGGGTGCACCTCTTGTGAGGCACCAAAAGGGAGTTTATGATCTCCCAAATTGCAGTTAGAAAAAAAAGGAAAAATAAGTTCATCTCATGGGCTTCATGGAGGGATGGTTTCCTTAGATTTCTTCGATCTTGCCGATTCCCAGACTGGATTTAAGGGGCTTGTTGGGAGTTGTCTCTTTGCCGAGTTCGGTTGGTAGCCTTGCTGTGTAACATTCGGGTCTTGGGTGATGAGGCCCAGAAGAAGCTTTTCCCCTTCCTGTAGGGAGCCGAAGGTGTATGTCTTGCCTTTGAAGAGGGATTTAAGTTGAAACGGGAAGAGCCACCAATATATAATTTCTCTGTCCATCAGGATTTGAAGAAGCGGTTTCAATGCTCTCCTCCTTTGAATGGTGGACGGGGACAGGTCCGCGAAGATTTGCAGTTCATAACTCTGAAACATTATTTTTGACATGGTTCTCAATTTCCTGATCACATCCTCCTTCACAGAGTAGAAATGTGGTTTCACCACAATATCACGGGGGAGGCCGTCCGCCCTAGAAGGTCTGAGAGCTCTGTGGGCCCGATCCAGTTCTAGTCTGTGCTGAGGTGTGTCGGGGAGCAAGTCTTTAATAAAAGCTCTTATGGTTTCAGGGATGTCTTTATAGGACTCTGGGAGCCCCCTAAATCTGAAATTATACCTCCTGTTCCTGTTCTCGAGGTCGTCGATTTTAGCGTTGGCATTCTCTAGTTGTTCCTGCAATACTTGTATACAAGCAGTGTTTTGGTTTGTCCTGGAGATGGTGGCTTCCAGATTAGATTCTATGATTTCTATGCGGGTCCCAATGTTTTGGATGTCAGATTTAATGTCACTGGTAATCCTGTTAGCTGTATCAGCAAACTTGGCAAAAAGGTCTGCTACATTTACAGGCTGCAGTAGGCCTGAGTCCCCAGGCTGAAGTAGCTGGTGGGTCTGGGATGGGCCAGCTTCCATGGGGGGGAAGTCCATGTCTGACAGGGATTGTTTAATGAGGGATTCAGTGGATGCTGGGGAGGCTGGGAGCAGCAGAGGGTTGCTTGCAGTGTGTCCTTGCTGCAGCATGTAAGGAGAGACCGCTGGCTGCACACTGGAAAGGCAGGCTGACTCAGTGCTGTGAGGTGCGGCCGCCATTTTGGCTGTCCCGGTCTGAGGCAGAGCGGCCTCAAACGAAGGCTTTAAGTTCCTCCTTACCACTCCCGAGTACATCTGGGGAATCCCCGGGGTGTCCGCAGCTCGAGGGGTGTCAATCCAAAAATAATCTAATAATTTGTACCTATATCTTATTTTTAATGTTTATTGCTAGTGAAACTTCATTATTATTATTTTATGTTCCTTCAAATATTGTATTCCCACGTATGATATTACTTTACATCTGTTGTTTAAACTTATGAAAACATAATAAAAATGTTTGAAACGAAAATAAGTCACTTGGTTAGTATTGGGGGCGTAGTAAACCAAGGAGGTTACCAGGTTATTTTCAAAGTGTCCCTTCCCCAATAGGTATCGTCCCTCCTTGTCCATCAGTATTTTGGCTTCAGTAAATGAAAGCTGTTGTGACAAAGGGCTACTCTCTCTTTAGTGTTAGCAAAATATCACGTGGGGTAATCGTTGTGTATAGAACAAGGACTAAAAGGAAGCTCCCAGGGATTTAAAGTAATTAAACACTTTTATACGTTTAGAAGGTGAGCCAAACCCCTGGACATTATGGGAAAGCAGTCGTATGGTTCCATTGGGATTAGCTAACTTGGACATGGAGAGTGACAACAACAACAGTAGCCAAACAGCAAACAGATCTACCCGCCAATGCCAAAACACCAGTTTTTCAGGAATCCAAGGGAATCTCTGGCTGACCCTCAAGAGAGAAGAGGGAAAAAAGGTTAAAAGTAGAAGAAGGAATAAAAAAAGTAAAAAGATACTTGGGCCGAGAAGCGCCCAGCATCAAAATAAATGTGACATGGAGAATTGAATGAAAACAAACATAAGGTATAACATAAATAACCACGTAGTCCAGAACACAGGTTCTGGAAATGTAGGAGTCTTCACCAAAGTCAACTAATGGGAAGAGTCTGACAAATAAGGACAGTGCATAGCCCCCTCCCAGCACAAAAATTACACAGCAACAATTATAAGGCCCCCTTAATGCCCTTTAAAAAAGAGGTGTAACATTTGTAGCAAATCAACAACTAGCAAATATATGGTACTTAGGCCTAGACAAAGATAGACATGCTAAAGAGGCCCAGAGAACAAAAACAATGCCAGGTTTAAAGGCATATGAAACCACAAAGTAGGTGTAGGCCATGGCCAATGTCCTACTAGAGGACCACTGAGAAGCCACCGCCATAAAGAACAATAACGTCTGGCATCAAACAGAATGTTCTCAGGTAAAGAGAGGTGGAGTTGTAGATTTGTTTGTCGATGGAGAAGACCAAAGTGGAGGACCACTGGATTTTTACTGTCTACGAGATGAGGGACTATGAGAAATGGGTCCCAATCTCAGAAGGATTTTTTTAACCCCCGGCAAAAGTAGAAAGAATATGATCTGCCATTTTAAGTGAATTGTAGTCAAAAAGGATAATTCCACCTGTAACGAATATCACGCTGAACCAGAGGGGAGAGCAGAGGTTTAAACGCTCTCCGTTTTTAAATGGTAGCTTGAGAAATGTCTGCAAAGATCTGGATCTTATGTCCATCAATTTCCAAATCTGGGTGTTCCCTAGCCTAATGTATGACCGTCTCTTTGACCCTGAAGAAGTGGGTTCGCAATCACATCCCAGGAGGGCCCATCCAGTTTCAGGGGAACTAGAGCTCTGTGAGTACGAACAATCTCTATATGGATTTCGTCAATATCCGGTACCACCAATTGCATCAAAGAATAGGTGAAGGAGGAGACATCTTTCACTGTTTCAGGAAGACCCCTAATACGAAAATTATAGCGCCTGGTGTGATTTTCAAGATTGACGATTTTAGCATACGCTTCTTCTAAACGATCATTTAATTCAGTTCTAATGGTGGAATTTTGGGCCACTCTGTGGACTGTGCCATCTACTTTAGAGTCAATACTGTCCAAGTGTTGGCCCAATTCCTGGAAATCCTGTTTCAAGTTGGAAGCCAAATTAAGTGGTGGCCTTCCCCAACTCCCTTTGTAGCATATCAGCAAAGCGGGCAAGCAGTATAGCGTCAACAGAGTATGGCAATGGTGCTGGTAGAGGAGTCGAGGACTGCTCAGGGCTATCGGGATCTGGTTCTTGGCCGCTGGTCTGACTCAGAAAGATTTCTGCCATTTCCCTATTCAGTCAAAAAATATAAAAAGACAAATCAGCGCAATAATATAAACCTCTAAAAAATATATAGCAGCTGAACACCAAGGGTCAAAATTCGAATCCCTGGGCAGAAATCATATAAAGGAAGATGCAGCGCTAAATGACACAAAATAAAATAACATGAAACATAAATAGTCCATATATCAATTTAAAGAAACAATCCAAAGTGTCTTCAGTGATGGACAGAATAATTGCATGCAGGTGACTTCGTGGACTAATCACACTTCCACCACAGGTATAGCTGGCAGCTCACCTCACTAAATGGACCCTTTAGTTACAGAGGGTCTGAAACACCTTCCCTGTTCTTGGGGTGTCAGATAATCATCCACAATGTTGTCCAAGGGAACTCAGTTCCCTTGGAGCACGCAGCTGTGTCACATGACTCAACGCCCCCCCCCCCCCCCCCCCCCCCCCCCCCCCCTCACAACATAGCGCCACTCAGCAAAAACCAGTGCAGTCACATGATGCAGAGCGGAATGGCGCTCTATACGGACGCCGGGCCGAAGCCCGATCGTAACCAGGAAGTGTCCCCATCTATAACATTAAATGCAGCCTAATGAGCAGTGCTGCATCCATACTATATATAATTATATATATATATAATATGTTGCAAATTAAACCACAAATAATTACAAATGTTTATACTAAGATAAAAAATATATATAAAAAAATATATGAAAAGATTATAATTTTTTCAAAACATATAAAATTAACAGGGAAAATTTAATATTTTAACCCCTCTAATTTATAAATATGCTACTGTAACTTAGGTGAAAAACCCCAAAGCTACAGAGAAGGGGGGGGGGGGGGGGACGTTGCTCACAGCCACACCAAAAAATGAATAAAATAATACAATCACCGATCAGTAATGAAACAGACAGTAAATATATGAGACTAAGGTTTTAACCCCTGGTGGACTCCATGTTGATTTTGATTTAAATTGGGGTTTTTCACCTAAGTTACAGCAGCATATTTATAAATTAGAGGGGTTAAAATATTACATTTTCCCTGTTATATATAATTTTTTCATATATTTTTATAATATATTTTTTGTCTTAGTATAATCATTTGTAATTATTTGTGGTTTAATTTGCAACATATTAGATGATTTTATACAGATTATATATAGAATGGATGCAGCACTGCTCATTAGGCTGCATTTAATGTTATAGATGGGGACACTTCCTGGTTACGATCGGGCTTCGGCCTGGCATCCGTATAGAGCGTCATGATGTTGTCTTCCGCTCTGCATCATGTGACCGCACTGGGTTTGGCTGAGCGGCGATATGTTGTGAGGGGGGACGTTGAGTCATGTGACACAGCTGCGCGCTCCATCACAGGAGGCGACGCTGTGTCCTACGTTCATATTGGATGAGGCCCAGGTGTTGTTACTCCATATAAGCCAACATACCTTGCCTAACAGCACATTCAACACTCTCCTCTTTTGAATTGGCTACTGCTGAAGAGGTTACAAAACTTTTATCAGATGCCCACCTAACCAATTGTCCCTTGGATCCTGTTCCCTCACAACTACTACGGTCACCCTCTTCTTCTATCCTATGCTCCCTCACTCACATCTTCAATCTCTCCCTCTCTAGTGGCACCTCCCCCTCCCCTCTAAAACATGCGCAGATCACTCCCATACTTAAAAAAAGCCCTTACTGGACCCTACCAACCTAAGCAACTTAAGACCCATCTCATTGCTCCCATTCACCTCTAAACTTCTAGAACGCTTAGTCTACAACCGTCTTAGCTCCTGCCTCAGTGAAAATAACCTTCTTGACCCCTTACAGTCTGGCTTTCGCTCGCAGCACTCCATGGAAACTGCCTTACTAAAACCAACAGCCAGTACTCCATACTCCTACTACTTGACCTCTCTGTGGCCTTTGATACTGTTGACCACCAGCTCCTTCTCAATAAACTCCATTCCCTTGGCCTCCGAGATTCTGCTTTATCCTGGTTCTCTGCCTATCTATCACAGCGCTCCTTCAGTGTCCCCTACAACTCTGTATCTTCCTCTCCATTGCCTCTTTCTGTGGGGGTCCCCCAAGGCTCTGTTCTTGGAACCCTTCTCTTCTTGATCTACACCTCCTCCCTTGGTCACTTGATAACCGCCCATGGCTTCCAATACCACTTATACGCTGATGACACCCAAATCTATCTGTCTACTCCTCACCTCACTCCTTCAGTCTCCTCTCGCATTACTAACTTACTAACTGACATATTAGCATGGATGTTGCAGCACTTCCTTAAATTAAATCTCTCTAAAACTGAGCTATTAATATTCCCCCCGCCCGTGCCCCCCTCCATGACTTTATCATTAAAATCAACAATGCAACCATCAGTCCCTCCCCTCACGCCAGGGTACTAGGTGTAATCCTAGACTCTGACTTGTCATTTCAGCCTCAAATCCAATCGTTGTCAAAAGTTTGTAGAATGCACCTCTGTAACATCTCTAAAATTCGCCCCTTTTTAACAAATGAAACCACCAAGCTCCTCATTCACTCCCTTGTTATATCTTAACTATTGCAACTCCCTTCTCATTGGCCTGCCTCTCCATAGGCTCTACCCTCTTCAGTCTATCATGAATGCTGCTGCCAGACTTATACACCTTACCAACCGCTCAGAGTCTGCCAACCCTCTCCTCCAATCCCTACACTGGCTCCCAATCACCCAGCAAATTAAATTCAAAATACTAACCACAACATACAAAGCCATTCACATTTCTGCCCCGAGCTACATCACCAATCTTGTCTCCAAGTATCACCCAAATCGTCCTCTCCATTCTTCTAACCACTTTCCGACCGGCGCACGACGATGTACATCCTTTTTTTGAAGAGGGATATCTCGGTAACGGCAGCAGCTGCTGCCACAACCGAGATATCCGTCTCTTCAGGCGCCGGTCGGCATTCCGATAATGGTGGTCATCGCGGCGGATTCGCCGCGAGATCACCGTTATCGGCGGCGGGAGAGGTGCCCCCCCCCTCCCGCCGCTCTCTCGCGCCTTCCGCCGCTTACCGGAACCGTCGGCAGCGGCGGAGGCGATCGGGTCCTTTCCCCTCTTGTGCATAGAGATGAGTGACGCTAACATGGCCGCCACTCATCTCTATACCATAGGAGGGCGGAAGCGACGTCAAAAACGTCACTTCCGCCCATACGTCTTAAAGAGGAATTTACAAATGTCATTTTTTTAAATGACATTTTTTTTTTTTTTTTCATTGAAGTCCAAATATGAGATCTGAGGACTTTTTGACCCCAGATCTCATATTTAAGAGGACCTGTCATGCTTTTTTCTATTACAAGGAATGTTTACATTCCTTGTAATAGGAATAAAAGTGAGCCAATTAAATTTTTTTTTAAAAAACAGTGTAAAAATAAATAAAATCAAGAAAAATAAATAAGAAAAAACAAAAAAAATTTTTTTTAAAGCGCCCCGTCCCGACGAGCTCGTGCGCAGAAGCGAACGCATACGTGAGTAGCGCCCGCATATGAAAACGGTGGTCAAACCACACATGTGAGGTATCGCCGCGATCGGTAGAGCGAGAGCAATAATTATAGCCGTAGACCTCCTCTGTAACGCAAAATATGCAACCTGTAGAATTTTTTTTAAACGTCGCCTATGGAGATTTTTGAGGGTAAAAGTTTGATGCCATTCCACGAGCGGGCGCAATTTTGAAGCGTGACATGTTAGGTATCAATTTACTCGGCGTAACATTATCTTTCACAATATATAAAAAAATTGGACTAACTTTACTGTTGTCTTATTTTTTTTTTATTCAAAAAAGTGAATTTTTTCCAAAAAAAGTGCGCTTGCAAGACCGCTGCGCAAATACGGTGTGAAAAAAAGTATTGCAACGACCGCCATTTTATTCTCTAGGGTGTTAGAAAAAAAACAATATATAATGTTTGGGGGTTCCAAGTTTTTTTCTAGCAAAAAAAACTGTTTTAAACATGTAAACACCTAAAATCCAAAACGAGGCTGGTCTTAAAGTGGTTAAAGACCTCCTACTCTCAAGCTCTCTCGTCTCCTCCTCCCATGCTCGTCTCCAGGATTTCTCCAGAGCCTTTCCCATCCTCTGGAATTCAATACCTCAAGCGGTCCGGCTATCCTCTACTCTTGCTACCTTCAGGCAATCCCTGAAAACAAATTTCTTCAGGAAAGCCTATCGCGCCTCAAACTAATCTTTTACCAATTTCATCAGCTCATTCCCCACAGCCTTTTTTACTAGCTGCCCCACCCTATTTAGATTGTAAGCTCTTCTGAGCAGGGCCCTCTTAATCCTCTTGTATTTTATTGTGTCATAACTGTATTGTCTCCCTTTTTATATTGTAAAGCGCTGCGTAAACTGTTGGCGCTATATAAATCCTGTATAATAATAATAATAAGTCGGGTAGTTAAGTGTATTCCGGATCCGCCTACAGGGACATAATGCATACGGAGGAATGGAGGTGACGTTACCCGCAGCCACCGCTATCTTGATTTACATGTTGATATACCAGGCACTCAGTCAATAGTGCCACACTTGTGAGTTTTAACTTTATAGTATTTTAATAAATGTTATGTACATACAGAGAGCACTATGTGTTACTTTCAATGACAATGTCATGACACATGTGACATTGGATTGGAGCTCGCAGGCTTTTGTTACCTACCTATGAGGAGTTCCCTTGGACAACATTGCTGATGATTATCTGACACCCCAAGAACAGGGAAGGTGTTTCAGACCCTCTGTAACTAAAGGGTCCATTTAGTGAGGTGAGCTGCCATCTATACCAGTGGTGGAGGTGTGATTAGTCCACGAAGTCCCCTGCATGCAATTATTCTGTCCATCACTGAAGACACTTTGGATTGTTTCTTTAACCAGTTAACAACCGGCCCATAGCCGGAAAACGGCTACAGGGCGGTTGCTTAACTCTGAGAGGCCGTTAATTAATTCGCTACGATCGAAGCCAGGATACGCCAGGATACACGAAACGCGTCGAGCTATAATAGATGCTACAGCGACTTCCTTAGGATTTTTCTACTTGCATACCATTTTTGACTCTATATAATAGATACTAGTCCATGTCATTTGAGTTATTATGGCTACTTCTTTGCTCTATATACTCTGTATCTAACCATGCATGTATTTTAGATTTATGCGATTTTATACATGTTCATGTTATTATTATGTATACACTCTGTGCCTAATAGATGTACATATTTGTGTATACAATGACTATTGTCTTCATCCACTTATGACTGAATAAATATATTTGTATTATATACATGTACTTTCTTGTGCGCACCCCAGCCACTTCATCTAAAGTCCCACCCTCCTTTTTCTATAACTAACCCCGGGATGGAGGTGCTTCCCCACGCCTCATTTAAAGTCCCAAAATTTATTTTTTGCGAACCCTCTGTAACTAAAGGGTCCATTTAGTGAGGTGAGCTGCCATCTATACCAGTGGTGGAGGTGTGATTAGTCCACGAAGTCCCCTGCATGCAATTATTCTGTCCATCACTGAAGACACTTTGGATTGTTTCTTTAACCAGTTAACAACCGGCCCATAGCCGGAAAACGGCTACAGGGCGGTTGCTTAACTCTGAGAGGCCGTTAATTAATTCGCTACGATCGAAGCCAGGATCGTTTTTTTTTTTTTATTTCAGGCTTTCCAGCCTAGAGGTGATATGTGGGGTTTTATTGACCCCATATCTCACTGTAAAGAGGACCTGTCATGTCATATTCCTATTACAAGGGATGTTTACATTCCTTGTAATAGGAATAAAAGTGATCAAAAAATTTTTTTGGGGGAAAAAAAGTGTCAAACTAAAATAAATAAAGTAAAATGAACAATAACATTTTTTTTTTTTTTTAAAGCGGTTCTGCAGTCTTTTTTTTTTTTGGGCTATATGCCAAGGGCATATAGCTCAATTGGGGGACTTACCTGTTCCATTTCGATCGCCGCCGGTTTTCATCTTCATCTTCTTCTTGTCTTCTTCTTGTCTGCTGGGGTCCATCTTGCCTGTGGGCATGTGAAACCCCACAGGCACTGTTGATGGCCCAGCATGCACCGCCGTTACTCGCGCGTGCGCAGTAACGGCACATCTGCCGACATCTCACGAGATTTCGGCAGATGTGGCCGAAATCTCGGGAGATTTCGGAAGATGTGGCCGAAATCTCGGGAGATTTCGGAAGATGCCCGCACTGACTCCTGGGATCAATGACACCAGATCCCAGGAGACAGTGCGGCGTGACGATGATCGACGCAGAGACCCCGCCCGCCGCCGCAGAGAGAGAAGACCGGAAGTCTTCAATTACAAGGTAAGTAAAAAAAAAAAAAAAACATTTCATTTAGTACTCTTTGCCCGATTTGGAAGGCAAAGAGATTTACTAAATGAAATGGGTGCAGAACCGCTTTAAAGCGCCCCTGTCCCCGTGTGCTCGCATGCAGAAGTGAACGCATACGTAAGTCCCGTCCACATATGAAACCGGTGTTCAAACCACACGTGAGGTATCGCTGCGAACGTTGGAGCGAGAAGAATAATTTTGGCGTAGACCTCCTCTGTAACTCAAAACATGTAACCAGTAAAAAAAAAATTAAAGCCTATGGGGATTTTTAAGTAGCGAAGTTTGGCGCCATTCCACGAGCGTGTGCAATTTTAAAGGGGGACATGTTAGGTATCTATTTACTGGGCGTAACTTCATCTTTCACATTATGCAAAAACATTGGGCTAAATTTACAGTTTTGTTTTTTGTAAAGCACAAAACATTTTTTTTTTCAAAAAAAATGCGTTCGAAAAATTGCTGCGCAAGTACCTTGCTAGATAAAAAGTTGCAATGACCGCCATTGTATTCTCTAGGGTCTTTGCTAAAAAAACATATATAATGTTTTGGGGTTCTATGTAATTTTCAAGCAAATAAATGATGATTTTTTACATGTAGGAGAGAAATGTCAGAATTGTCCTGGGTGCTCCAGAACGCCTGATGGTGCTCCCTGCATGTTGGGCCTCGCTGTGTAAAAGTCTCACACATGTGGTATCGCCATACTCAGGAGTAATAGCAGAATGTGTTTTGGGGTGTAATTTGTGGTATGCATATGCTGTGTGTGAGAAATAACCTGCTAATATGACAATTTTGTGAAAAAAAGAAAAAGAAATCTTGATTTTGCAAAGAATTGTGGGAAAAAATGACAACTTCAAAAAACTCACCATGCCTCTTTCTAAATACCTTGGAATGTCTTCTTTCCAAAAAGGGGTCATTTGAACTTTCCTGGCATGTTAGGGTCTCAAGAAATGAGATAGGCCGTCAGTACATCAGATGTGATCAATTTTCAGATATTGGCACCATAGCTTGTGGACTCTAAAACTTACACAAAGACCAAATAATATACCCCAATTTGTACTTATTTTTACCAAAGATATGTAGCAGTATAAATTTTGGCCAAAATTTATCAAGAAAAATTACAAATTTGCTAAATTTTATAACAAAAACGAAGAAAATTTCTTTTTTTTACAGAATTTTCAGTCTTTTTTTTTTTTTTTTATAGCGCAAAAAAAAAAAAAAAACACAACGGTGATTAAATACCACCAAAAGAAAGCTCTATTTGTGTGAAAAAAAGGACAAAAATTTCATATGGGTACAGTGTTGTATGACTGAGTAATTGTCATTCAAAATGTGAGAGCACCGAAAGCTGAAAATTGGTCTGGTTATTAAGGGTGTTTAAGTGCCCAGTGGTCAAGTGGTTATATTGAGATATGGACTATTTATGTTTCATGTTATTTTATTTGGTGTCATTTAGCGAAGCATCTTCCTTTATATGATTTTCCTATTTAGGGCTGAGGAAGCATGGGAGTCCCAGCCTGGGGATTGTATTGAGGCTTGTGAAGGGGATCTGGCAGGGCTGGGGAGGGAGCAGGAGGGATCCACCAGCTCCCCTTTGGACTGGGTGGCTTTAGGGGAATCAATGAATCTTCCCCCTGTTCCTCTTAAGGCTGCTCCCTCCCTGACTTTGTGGAGCCAGCGCCAGTCGCCATCTTGGATCCTTTGCCTGTCCCACAAAGCAGATCACGGGTGTCGCCGTGAGCCGTCCCCAACGGCCAGAATGACATCGAGCAAGCCCCCATGATAGTGGCCTTCAGCCCGGGTGACAGTGAAAAGTGGGCGAGGCGGGGGGTACAAAAATAAAGGTCGGAGTGCCGGGAGTGGTTCAGGCAAGCATCCAGTCCTGCCGCGCATGCACACTTTTGAACTTATCCTTTAAATTAGATATGAAACCACACAGGAAATGCATTGCTTTAATGAATGTGCTAATTCATAGACTTGTGATGTGAAAAGGAACAGTAAAAGCACAACCACTGCAAGGCGGTTAAGCAGAGTCTGGATGTACAGTATAAAAAGCAATTACAGCTGTCCACATATGTCTACAGGTTTTAGGCCCCATTCACAGGTGTGAAATCACAGATGGAATCACCGCAATTCTCCCGATTCCAAAATATCCCTTTAAAAATCACTTGATGTTTGACGTCCAATAAGGAGCAGGAGCTTCTTTTGGGTGACAAACGCACATAGGGCAGCCCATTCTATTTAATGTCCTTGTATATTGGCACCTTTAACCTCTTGAAGACCTGCAACAAAATAGAAACACCCAAAAAATACATCATCATATGACCAGGATCCAAACCCCATGATTGCTTTAGTGATGACAAGGGTAGGTAAAGATTTGAAGGGGATAATGTAGTGTAATTACACTTTAAATCTTGGCTTCCTTGAGCAACATTTTTTTTTTTTTTTTTTTTTTTTTTTAAAAGACTCCCCTCCCTGTAAAATGTGTATTTTTTTTTTTTTATGCATTTAGCAAAAACTGTTGAAGGTTCATACTATACTCGGTTTTAAAACGCTGATGTTTGCTTCACCATGACCTTTGTGAAACTAGTAGAATATTTGGCTCTGCCTTTGTTGGTCTACTTTTTACAATACTAAGATTGCTCAGGTGACAACAACATGTATCCTTTAAGCTTGTCATACACAGATTATTATATTTTTTTTCATGTTCAGTCCCAAGGTAGACAGTGTGGATGAACAAATCTCTTGCTGCAATTATATTTTAACAGGCAACCCCATCAGCTATGAAAATACCCAAACAGTTCCTGCAACTGACTGTTTTGGCTGATAATTTTCTGCATGGCCAGGTTTAGAACCATGTCAGACAAACAATTTTGTAGCAGTGAACTAAATTACTAGAGATATTTGTAGCCAGAGATGTAATTGCCATAATGACCAAGAAGCAATTTATCACTGCTGCTGGTTAAAAATAGTGCTAGATCAGTAGGATGGCATGCTTGCTCAATTGCTGAACAACTGAGCTACAAATCGCTGTAAAATTAGGGAGCAATATTGCCATAGAGAATAACTAAGATTCCCTTAGAAAGAGATTGCAATAACTGGGGAGAGTGCCCATGCCAATCCATGTCCAGAGCCAAAAGCACCTACAATGGGCGTGTGAGCTTGATGGGAAAATTTAATATTGCTCTATTAAAGCTGGCTCACAATATCCTGGTTACCTTAGCTGACTTCATACCAAAAAAAAAGGCTTAGTTAGACTTACCGGTGGCGGTCTAAGAGCCTTTCAGGACAACCTAGGCTTGTGTTTCCTGGAAACACATGCCATCTTTAAACCCCTCCTCTTCCACCTCTTTCTCCGACATACTGGAAAACAAAGCACAGAAAACCACCAAACAACCATGATAGATACTTAAACCACTTCTAAGATAAAAGAGAGGGAAGTAACGGTTGTCCTGAAAGGCTCTTAGAAATACCGTCACTGGTAAGTCTAAGCCTTTCTCAAATCGCCTTTCAGGACAACCTTGGAGAGGAAAACCAGAGAAACTTGCCCTAGGGTGAGACTACTGCCTACAGTACCTTCCTGCTTAAGGCTTGATCTGCGGCGGACAGTAGGTCCAACCTCTAATGTCGGAGAAATGTTGAGTAGTTGGACCAAGTGGCAGCCCTGCAAATTTTTTCAGGCGTAGCATCGGCCCAGGAAACTGCCGTTGATCTCGTAGATTAAGCAGCAATACCCAAGGGGGTATTTCTCCCTTAGCTTTGTAGGCCTTGGATTGCCCATCAGCCTGAGAATATCACAAAGAGAGCATTTGATGTTCTGAATTCTTTGGTGACTGTTTGGATGTGAGGAGATGCCTACTACACTTTGGAAAGCTTCTTCTCCTGGATTGGAAGAAGCTGAAGAAAAAGTGGGCAAGACTATTTCCTGTGAACGTGAGAAAAGTTGAAGAAACCTTAGGTAGAAATGCTGGATCTGTTTGAAGGATTACCCGGTCTGAAAAACCCTTTAGGAGGGGTTCTGCGACCTCCAGGGCCTAAAGCTCGCAGACTCTTCTTGGCGACATGATGGCTACCAGAAATTTATTTTTTTACAAGAACTAGGCTTTAAGGATGCTTCCTGTAAGAGTTCAAAACAGAGCTCACGTGAGACCCTGTAAAACAACAGACAAACCCCAACTGGGAAAAACTTTAAGGGCTACTGGCCTATTCCGTGCGAGTACCAGAGAAGAAAAAAAAAAAAAACTGATAGAGCTGCCACCTGGGTTTTCAGGGTGCTGGCTCCATCATGGAGAAATTCTAAGACTGACACTAAACTTTTGACATGGAGGCCTTTAGAAGTGCACCAGGAATTGAACTTTTTCCAAACTTTCAGGTATATGGCCCAAGTTACCTTCTTTCTACTAGAGAGTGGGGTCTTCACTAATTTATCAGACAGTCCCTTAGCTTTTAAGTCTTCTTCAAAAACCAAGCAGTTAGATGTAACCGGTCTGCTTCCAGATAGTTCACAGACCCCCTGCGTTACCTGGTCCTTTCTGGGCGGCAGCTTCAATGGAGATTTTGCGGCCAGGTTTAGTAGTGTCACGGTACCAGGGTCTTTTCAGTCACAAGGGAGTGACCAGGATCAGATTGGCATTTTCCTCCCTGCATTTCCTTAGGACCAGTGGTATCAGGGGGAAAGGGAAGCGTAGCACAGCTGGTAATGCCATGGATGTGCGAGAGCATCTATGCCTACAGCCCAGTCTCAGTGGAGTGAGAAAAACGTCTTTACTTTTAAGTTCTGTTAGCTGGCGAACAGATCCATTTGAGGTTGCCCCCAAGCTTAGGAGATCATCAAGAAAACTTCTTGGTTCAGACTCCACTCTGCTTCCACCACTCTTCTTCTGCTTAGTATGTCTGCTAGCAGATTTTGGGATCCCTTTACTGCTGAAAATTCTGTTCTGCCCAGGCGAGTAGCTGACTGGCCACTTCCAGAAGTCCTCTGCTCCTGGTTCCTCCTTGTTTCAATACAGAAGTTACTGCAGTCGTATTGGCGGAAAGAACCTGAACATGTTGTACCCCTTACCGTTTGTTCAAAAGCTAGGAGACCAAGAAAAATAGCCTAGTCTGTGCGGCGGGAAACCTGCGAGAATGCGACATCTACTCTGGGTTTTTTTTATTCCATACCTCCGACTCCTTATCTTCGAAGGTAAACTTTTTTCTAAGGGTCTTGGAAAAGAAGGGGCCCTCTCTCAGGGTCCTTTTTATTCTTTCTTCACTGTTTCCGAGAGTATTCTACGGACTGGAAACACTGTTTTGTGTCATCTATTCCTTGGTACATTTTATCATGAACCGACAGTTGCACCTTTTCCTCCTGGATCCCGAGGGTAGTGTAGATCGCTCTCAAAAGGTCATCTTCTTCCTCCAGTGATAGTTTGTACCTAGAGGCATGGCTAGCATCTTCCGCTTCTGAATCCCTGAGGGAGGGAAGAGTACTTGTTCCCTCATCCCCTGAGTCAACAACCTCTGCTGTTCTAGAGGCAGATGCCCTTGGGCTGGAGGGTGGATGCTGGGGCTCAAGCTGACCCGCCGGGCTCTGTACCAGCATTGATTTGACCAAACTCAACACGTTCGTAAGCTCTCGTACTGACGAGAACAAGTCCTTGTATTGCTGGGACGTTTTCTCTTCAACTAAGTCCTTAATACAGGACCTGCACATTGCCTTCTGCCATGGATCTCTGAGGGGGTTCTTGCAAAAAGGGCATTTCCTCTGACTTGGTGGGTTTTAATGCTTGTTTTTTCCTGCAATGAGAATAAATGAAAACTCACCTAAGGGTCCTGAAAAACTTTCCTAACCTTAATGCACAAATAGACCACCACCATACAGAAGGGAACAGTACCCTGAGCAGTGCAATCCCCAGCCAGCAAGTCTAGACTGCAGGGTCAGAGCGAAGTTACCTCTGTGATCATCCCTGCAGGGAGCCTGTGGCTGCACGGTCAAAGATATCAAAAACATAAGCCCATACGGACAAGAATTAAAAAGGTACCACTGTACCCCTCTTACCTGGGCCTTGCCGTGCCTGGGGCGCCTGCTTCCGCCGTAGCTGCTAGTCTCTCCTCCATCCTAGTAATGAGCGCAGCGGGGTACTGAGGAAAAACCCATCTGATTTTGAATCACCCGGTCCCAGCGTCAACGAGGGCCGGAAGTGTCAGTCGACAGATCCACCCCCTAGCCTCTGCGTTCCAGGCGACTGGAACCACTTGTCGCCACGCCCCCACAGGAAACCCTGTCACCGGATGTGACGTCACCCACCAGCTGGGAACTGTTAAAGACATGTGGGACACACCACTGACCAGCAGCGGCATCCCGCCCGGCCACCTGGACCATGCCCAGGCGCACAGACACCGACACCTCCTGCAGGCCATTGCTTCCCCTGAGCTGGAGAGACTGGGGACTCCGGAACACCCCCCGCCCTTACTGGGATGGTCACTGCATGCCAGACAGACACAAACCACAAGGTAAGCCTTCTCCCTCCACCTTGGAGAGCGCAGGTCCAGCATGTCCTTTCACCATGGCAGAGGAAACACAATAACTGAGGCCATGGTGGAAGAGGAGGGATTTAAAGACGGCATGTATTTCCTGGAAAATGGGCAGAGCTGCGCTCTCCAAGGTTGTCCTGAAAGGCGATTTGAGAAAATAAATTAATAATGTCATTACAAACTAACCAAGGTCATGTTCCTGGATGGATTGGCCATTTCCTTGCATTCAAGTCCTGTATATAATACAGCTAAAACCTGCAAAACTTTGTCTTGCCTCATAGCTGCTATTACTCATGAATCTGACTGATCATCTGTGGCATGCCGTATAAGATGGAGAGACCCGTGGCAGAAAGGCATCTTTAGTTAAATATTTTAAAAAATGACCAGAATACTTATTACATTTGTTATCTGTAATTACCTAATTAAATGTTTTACCTACAAGTGCTTGTGAAATATAAACTATCATGTAACCGGGATAAAACAGAGCTTCAAAACTGGACCACAGCACAATGAAAGAACGTGGCCTGGTCTGATGAATCGCGTTTTCTTTCACATCATGTGGATGGCAGGGTGCATGTGAATCGCTTACAGGGGGAAGAGATGGCACCAGGATGAAGCATGGGAAGAAGGCAAGGTAGCGGAGACAATGTGATGCTTTGTGCAATGTTCTGCTGGAAACCTTGCGTCCTGACATTAATGTGGATGTTACTAGACATGTACCATTTACCTAAAAAAATTGTTGCTGATGAGGTACGCTCCTTCATGGAAACGGTATTTCCTGATAGCAGTGGCCTCTGAGCAGGATAATGTGCCCTGCAAAAATTGTTCAAGAATGGGTTGAGTTACACAACGAGGTTGAAATGTTGACAAATTCTCCAGATCTCAATCCAATCAAGCATATATGGGACATGCTGTAAAAACAAGTCTGATTTATGAAGGCCGCACCTCACAACTTACAGGACTGATTTGCTACCGACAGCTTTGTGCCAAATACCACAGCATACCTTTTCAGGTCTAATAGCGTCCATGCCTCGACAGGGTCAGGGCTGTTTTGGAGGATAAGGAGGACCTACTCTATATTAAGTGGTGGTCATTGAGTGGCAAGTTGTGTCTGAGTCCCCCCCCCCCCCCCCCCCCCCCATTTTTCTTTTAAGGAAAAAAAAAGTTCTTTGATTTGAAATCTCTGATTTAACCACTTAACCAACTGGGCACTTAAACCCCCTTCCTAACCAGACCAATTTTCGGCTTTCGGTGCTCTCACACTTTGAATGACAATCACTCAGTCATGCAACACTGTACCTATATGAAATGTTTTCCCTTTTTTTTCCCACACAAATAGAGCTTTCTTTTGGTGGTATTTAATCACCGTTTTTGTTAAATTTTATTGCAGAGTATTGGTGAGTACTGCATAGTGTTGCTGCAGAGTACTGCAAGTGGCAGAATATGGGCACTGAACAGCGCTGTGGGCTGGATCTGTAGTGCCCACATCGTTGCAAACGATCGATCCCTCTCTCACTGTACCGATCGGTACAGAGAGGGGAGGAACCAGCGTCATGACATGACGCAGGTTTGTTTACAAGTGATGCTCCGTCATTTGATGGAGCGATCACGTGGTAAATGGCGGCTATCATCGGCCGTTTACCGCGATCACGGATGTTCCCGGGTGCGCGCCCCAGGTGGACGCCCTCCCAGAATAAGCCGACCGCGCTGTAGCCGCGGTCGGCATGTGGTTAAAGAGAGGGAAAAATAAAAAAAGTGGGTCTTCATAAAGTTATGGCAGATCTGTGTATAGGGAAAACTGTATAAAGATTATCAGCAAGTACAGAGCACAGTCAACCTAAATTACCCATCATTTTTGTTTAGATATACCATAGCAGGGATTCAAATCAGAAAGATTGTCAACGCAGATAAAGGCAAACAAAAAGGTGGACATCAAGTTTATTAAACAGAACATTGAATAGCATCAAGATATCTGGAACAAACAGTTACCATTTTAAAATAACACTATAAATGAAAAAAAAAAAAAAATTAAAATTAAAAAACAGGGTCTTTATCCAGAGCATCCTCTGCAGCCACAGTGTGTGCACTCAATAATTCTCCCCTAAAACAAAAGAAAATATTTTTTATTTTACAACTTTATGAACAAAGTAATACTAGCACGGAAAACATAATAAATATATATATAAAAAATAAATGGATAGAGAGATAGATAGATAGAGATTAGAGATTAGATATAGATCTCTCTCTATCCATCTCATTTTTTTTTTTTTATTACACCTATACAATCTGAATTCTTTCATTCCATCAGTGCTATGAAGATATAGCTATTATACAGAAAAAAATGGTTAAACGTAAAGTAGAACATATTTCTAATAGGAACATATTAGGCACTGCAGTGTTAACTTGTAAAAATATGAAAGTCATAAAAATGTCTTCAAGTCTGCTCTTCCATATTTTATTGTTGTATTACTACATGGTTCTCTAGTAACTAAGGCCCAAATTACATGGACAGCCCACCTAAAAAAGATAACATGCAGCCAGAGTGGGGGTGTCTCACATATTCCATGACTAAATGTTCAGTTTGTGGTTGCAGTGTGATATTTCAATACAGAATTAAAAGGGGAAAAAAAATTTTTTTTTTTTTTTAAATGAAAACATTTTTTTATAAAAAGAAGGGGGAATAAGACGGCATTTAGGAGGCAGCAGGGCCAAACCAACCACTCTACAGCCCTCTGAAAAATGATCCACTGCAGATGACATTTCAGAGGAGTGGTAGAGATGCTGTCCATCTTACCGAGGCCTAACAGTTATGGTTAGAGTTAGCAAAAACACTCCCCTTCATCTAGAAAAATAAAAAAAAACTCTCAGATAAACATTCGGGAATGCTAAAACCACCTTTATGAACATTTTCCCAAATATAGGACTCACTTTTTAACCACTTCAATGCCAGGCACTTGTACACCTTCCTGCCCAAGCCAAATTTCAGCTCTCAGCGCTTTCGCAAATTGAATGACAATTGCGCGGTCATGCTACACTGTACCCAAACAAATGTATCATTTTGTTCCCACAACTTGCGCATCAAATAAAAAAAAAGACCAAAAATGTAAAAAAAAAAAAAAAAAAAAAAAAGGTTTGTTTCTGTTAAAAAAAATTTGTAAATAAGTACGTTTTCTTCAATGATGGGCATTGATATGGCTGCACTGACGGGCACTGATAGGCGGCACTGCTAGGCATCACCGATTTTATTTGTGCCATAGAGGTGCCAGTCAGTGCCCATTTGTGGGCACTGATTGGCACATGTTGGGCATTCATTTTCACATGTGGATGGCCATGAGGGATGTACCAGGTCATCCACATGTTTGGTGCTTCCCTGGGTGGTCTAGTGTGGGTGGTCTAGTGTGGGCAAAAAAAAAAAAAAAAAAAAAAAAAAACGCAATTAGCGATTGATTGGTTTGCGCAAAAGTTATAGCATTTACAAAATAGGGGATAGTTTTATAGCATTTTTTATTAATATATATATTTTTTTTAACTAGTAATGGCGGCGATCAGCGATTTTTATTGTGACTGCGACATTATGGCGGACACATCGGACATTTTTGACACATTTTTGGGATCATTGTCATTTATACAGAAATCAGTGCTATTTAAATGCACTGATTCCTATGTAAATGACAGTGAAGGAGTTAATTAACCACTAGGGGGCGGGAGGGGTTAGTGTGACATGTGTGTTTTTAACAGTAGGGGGCGTGGCTTTACGTCTGACGTCATGGATCGGCTTTCCCCGATGACAGGAAACAGCTGATCAGTGACAGGCAGTGTAGGAAGCACGGGAATAGGTTTGTTTACACAGACCTCTCCCTGTTCTCTGTGACCCGATCGCAGGACACCAGCGGCGATCAGGTCCGCTGGTCCCGCGGCCACGATCACGGAGCTCAGGACCAGGTCGCGAGCGACCCACGGCTGGGCAATTAAAGGGCCACGTACAGGTACGTGGTTTTGCCCAGCCGTGCCATTCTGCCGACGTCTATGTGCAGGAGGCGGTCCAGAAGTGGTTAAAGCATTTTAAAATTAAAAAAAAAAAAACAGTTCCAGGGAAAATGTGAACAGGACAAAGTTCTTACCACTTCAAGCTTGCTCTTGGGGACTCGACAAATGCAGTTGGTTCCAAAATTTGTATCTCTGGTCTGTATGCAACGTAAGCAGCACAAGTTCTCATACCCTTGTTTCTTCCACTTTGCAATAAGATTCTTGTCTGCATACCCTTCTCTGATACAATAATCATACAATTCTTAAAAAAAAAAAAAAAAAAAAAAGGGACACAAGAAAGTATTAATACATACTTTTTTTTTTTCTTTTTTATTATTCATAGTGTACAGAAGAAAAAAAAAAAAATAGGACAAGAAATTACATGATTTTAGTGATAAAAAATAATAATGTGCAAGCGCAACCAGATGTCATGGCCTTCCCTACACACAAACACCTGGCTGCTCTTAATGGGGAAACTTCCCATACTTCTTGGTTGTGTGGAACCTTGCCGCAGCCTCTTACCCACAAATTCTCTTGGCACACCACAATGATGTCACACTGGCCAATAGGAATATGTGGGAGCCAGTAGGGGTGGGTAACCACTGTCTTTACCAGAGGTTTTGGCGCTTTGCCTGATCAGAATGACCTAGCATACAGGGAGAAGGGTCTAGATACCGCTAGATCGGGGGTTGGCAACCTGACGATCGTGATCTACCTGTCGACCGCGGGCAGCTGACGGGTGTATCGCTGTTAGTGCTCATCCTCTGAAAGGTTGTCTCCCCACCAGGTACAACTAATGCGGAAGTGATTGTTTTTTTCCATGTAATGGTGTATTGTGGTTCTATAAACCTTCATTATACTGCTGATGTTCAAGATCTCTGTAAATATCTTGTTTTTTTTTTTTTTTCCCATAAAATTTTATTGAAAAGGTAAAAGAAAGAAAGGCTGTCTACCCCTGCGCTAGATTATCCTTTTTCACAGTGCTTTTCAACCCATCATAACAAGGGCACTTTTTTGAAGATAAATATTTTAAACCACAAAGTAAAACTGAACAACCATAATGAAATAGTGCATTTTATTTAAAGTGGTTCTGCACTGACGATTATTTTTTTTTGGAATCTTTAAAAATGATGTGTTGTTATTATAATGCTTACTTGTAGTGACTTCGCCCGTTATACATATTTTTTTTTTATGGATAATCTATTCTTTATAACAATGTTTTCGGCCGATGTCATCTTGCTTTTGTGCAGCTGTTGCATTTGAAGCCCACAAGCAATCACTTCCTCCTTCCCTCAATTCGGGGGAACCAGCATTCCTTGCTGGTTCCCACGCATGCTCAGTCTGTTCGCCTCGTGTCCTCAGGTAATACTGGTAATTATTACCTGTTTGTCCTAGAGAACAATGGAGAAATTCAAAACGCCCTCCAAACATGGCGGGCGTGATGAAGTCACGTCGTCTAAATCACGCGAGATTTTGCTTCGAATAGGCGCACTGACTCCTGGGATGAATTATACGAGATCCCAGGAGACAGTGCGGAGATCAGCGGAAATTATGCTGATACCCGCAGAAACCCCGCCCATAGCCGCAGGGAAAGATTAGGAGGAACACAAACCCCAGCAGAGAACTAAAGGTAGGAGGAAAAAAAAAAATTAAAAATAAAAAGGAGCATTGAAAAAAACAAATGGCACTAACATTAAAAAATGTGTGCAGAACCGCTTTAACATATCGCAATGCCCAAAGCTGCAGATTTACATACCATGTTTAAACCCAGAATTTACCTTCAGTCACAGACCTTCACATGGAGGACATTTTCATTTCTCTTGCTTTGCCAAACATTAAAGTCATATTAAACTCTCAGCACTTTCTGCAGCGGATTTAATGACTTGCTGGTTAAGCAGCTTCTTTATCTTTCAATCCTTGCCTATACTCCAGTTTAAGCATGTGCCATGATCACCGCCCCAAGTTTCCAGTTTCAGGGTGACTCCTTTCTCTTGCAGCATCCTATGCAGCCCTCCTTGCATGCAGGGAATAGAGTTGGGTCTTCCTACACTGTGTACATCAATAGAAACACACAGCCCCATAGCCTAGGATAGCAAGGCACATTCCCGCTGCTTCCTCCTCCAAGCTAACAGACTGACTGAACTGTCCATTGTTCGTTCTCACTCTCTCGAACTCTCTCTCGAACTCTCTCTCGAACTCTCTCTCGAACTCTCTCTCGAACTCTCGAAGACCAGAAGTTCAGGGAAGCAACAGAGAGAGCAGAGAGAGCAGAGGCAACATTGAAACTTGTAAACGGCAAGTGCTGGATAAAAACTTTAATAGTGTACTAGTGAATCCTTATTTTAATGTGCTAAACTAAAAAGACTAATACTACTTTAAAATTCTATTCTGCTAAAAGGAATAATTGATTTACTTGCTGGATACCAGTGGGCTGAAACACTCACTAGATTCTTACAACTTACAGGTAGTTCTGTGGTATCTCCAACAGGTTAATCATAATGATTGAAAAAATAATAAAAGCTAACACCGCGCTCATCCCTAAATGTGACAAATAGTGAGTGCTATATAAATATACCTGCACAGAGATACATGTAAATGCATGTATCAAAATGCGAATAAAATAATCATAGCAGCAGCTAATAAATGTGAGATAGACACATGAACCAAAAATATACAGTGAAAAAAGCCGCGCTGGAGTGATAATATGAACCAAATCACATGAAAAACACTTAAATGGTAATTAATGAAAATTAAGAATATTGAAACCACTTAAATAATAATTAATAAAAAATAAAAAATGCTGAAAAAAATCTGTGTGAACAAATTAATCATACAATAAAGTCCAATTCAAAGTGAAAAGTGATAGTGACACAAAAAAATAATAATTGGAATGAAAATATTAAAAAAATCTGTGTGATCAAATTAATCATACAATAAAGTCCAATTCAAATTAAAAGTGATGGTGACACAAAAAATTAGTGACATGTAGTTTCCAAAAACGTGAATATGGAAAATCCACCAAGTGATCTTAATCCACCACCGTTCTAATATTGCGCTTACCAGAGGGCAAGCTTTAGTAAGCCTGTAACTCGAAAGCCATCAAGGTATAGCCAAAACCACTAGGTATCGCCTCTAGGACTCGTGCTTAACTGATGATACAGCCGAAAATCCTGGATGGGGCAAATCTCCCTTGTGGGGTGTGAATGGGATCGAACTCCTCCAAAGATATCAAGCCAGGGGATCATGCACTCTTTTGGCTCTCACAAACCATCCCTGTTTGTGTGTCCCAGGCAGAGAGCAAAGGCTGTTTGCTCAGGTGAGCTTAAATTAGCCTGGAGAGGAGGACTAAGATCCGAACTGACCGTTCGGATCTTAGTCCTCCTCTCCAGGCTAATTTAAGCTCACCTGAGCAAACAGCATTTGCTCTCTGCCTGGGACACACAAACAGGGATGGTTTGTGAGAGCCAAAAGAGTGCATGATCCCCTGGCTTGATATCTTTGGAGGAGTTCGATCCCATTCACACCCCACAAGGGAGATTTGCCCCATCCAGGATTTTCGGCTGTATCATCAGTTAAGCACGAGTCCTAGAGGCGATACCTAGTGGTTTTGGCTATACCTTGATGGCTTTCGAGTTACAGGCTTACTAAAGCTTGCCCTCTGGTAAGCGCAATATTAGAACGGTGGTGGATTAAGATCACTTGGTGGATTTTCAATATTCACGTTTTTGGAAACTACATGTCACTAATTTTTTGTGTCACCATCACTTTTAATTTGAATTGGACTTTATTGTATGATTAATTTGATCACACAGATTTTTTTAATATTTTCATTCCAATTATTATTTTTTTGTGTCACTATCACTTTTCACTTTGAATTGGACTTTATTGTATGATTAATTTGTTCACACAGATTTTTTTCAGCATTTTTTATTTTTTATTAATTATTATTTAAGTGGTTTCAATATTCTTAATTTTCATTAATTACCATTTAAGTGTTTTTCATGTGATTTGGTTCATATTATCACTCCAGCGCGGCTTTTTTCACTGTATAATCATAATGATTGATTTACACTTCCAAACTCAAATCCAGTGTTATTTCCCCAAAAATAAACAATACTAAACTTTATATTTCATCAAGAATATACCTTAAAAAAAACAGAACATTTTACCTCTGCTTATAGCTTTTCTCTTGTAAAAGAGGTCAAATATATAACGCGTTTTTTGATGATGAATACGGAATATTGGCCACAGAGATTCCACTTTCCTCTTTCCTTCATGAGGCTCGGTCTCAGCTGGAGAATAAACAAAAAATGCAATTTTGTCAAATATACCTAAAACTGTTCACCCATAGAAAGAATAGTACTGCGAATTCTAGTATAATGCAAGGGAAAAAAAAATATTACTGATTTAGTATCCCTCTCATCTCTGGCACACCTTAAAATCAACCATCACTAAAATTAATAACTAGAGTGACACTAAACTCTGTTTAAAAAAAAATAAAAAGGTTTGTATTTTTAAACTCAAAAAGTACTTTCATCCTCCTCCAAATTCCTTTTTTGCGACTCATCCAACTTTCTGTGAAAGTAAATATAAAGCTTTACTTTCTACTCACAGGTTTTAAACAGAGTTGGAGCGAATGGCTCCCGCTAGTCTCAGTCAAGCGAGATATCGGAGAGGCTCAGACTCAAGTAAATATTTTGGTTGGGGGGGGCTACTTAAAAAATGTTTTATTTTTTTGCCTGCCTATAAACCCTCCTAATATACAGACTGCCATTCCCGGATCATGGGGCAGCTGTTCAGAGTATGATGTGGACATTCATTATACTCTATAGCTGCCACTTATGCAACTCATGGCGATGCCAAGAACTCGGAGGAAGCTGCGAGCGGGCTGAAGCAGAGAAAAGACAAGGTTTCCTGCATCAGGGGGTGTGTAATATTTAAATCTCTTCAAATTCTGTTGCGGAGTTAGGGGAAAAAAAAAACACCATTCCAAAAAAGCATTATCTCCTAAAAGACATTCTGTTGCCCATTCCTCTCATCTTCGCTTATGGCCCCCTGACGAATCTTCATATTTAACACTTCCAGGAGTGCTGGATGCCTGACTTTTCCGCCACACACTGTGGTTTCCACTGCTAACCCCTACATAACTACCGTTTCCATTAGTGACGGCTTGCAGGAAAAAACAGAGTGCAGCCCCCCTATCATATCATTTAAAGCTACCTAAACTCGTGCCTAGTTATTAGCGTTTTCGCCAAGAACATATTTGCAAACATATACACTAATATATATATATATATATATATATATTTTTTTTTTTTTTTATTATTTTAATTTTTTTCTTCAATATACAAAGTCAGGCATATTGATGTAGTTTCCGAGATCTTGTGCAACTGCTAAAAGAGAAGAAGATTTTTAGCACTTTTTTGCTGATTCACATTTAAAACACTAACAAACATTCATACTCTCCTCAGCATGTAATTTCTCAAAGTGAATTGCAAATGGTAGTCTCAATTCATTATCCTTCTTACACACAAATTGGTCTATTTATAAGAAAAAAAATTAATTTGCGAATGTCACAGCATTCGTGCAGCTGTTGCATATAATCCCTGTAGGTGTCAAATAGGTTTGTTTCTTAAAAGGGATCTTAAACCGTCATGTTTTTTCACCTTAATGCATCCTATGCATTAAGGTGAAAAAAAAACACCAGGCAATGACCGCCCCCCTTACCTGAGTACCCAAATACATTGGCGCTATAAACAAAAAAAAAAAAGACTGGAAAAATTTTGATTTATTTTTATTTTTTATTTTTTGCTATAAAATATATACAATAAAAAAGATAAAATCTCTGAATTTAGGCATATTTTGATTGGTTTTAGCAAAAGGACTACAAAACTATGGGATAGAATTTAGGGATTTTTTATTTATTTTTTACTAGTTATGGCAGCAAGCAGCTACTTATAGCAGTACTGCGATATTGAGGTGGACAAAAAAAAAGGACAGACAGACACTTTTTTGGGAACCAATGACACCAATACAGTGATCCGTGCTAAAAAATATGCACTGTCACTGTACTAATAAAACTGACAGGGAAGGGGTTAACATCAGGGGCAAGCAAAGGGTTAAATGTGTTACAAGCCAGCGTTTGTGTACTGTGTGGGAGGTGCTTCTACTAGTGGAAGGCATAGATTTATGTAATGCTTTGCAGGAACACAGCATCCATGCCTCCCCTACCGACAGAACAGCAATCTGCCTTATTTACATAGGCAGATTGCCGTTTGGCCTCTAACAAATGATCAGTATGTGTCGGCGGACAAAGAGGCTGCGGTACTTGCTGATCGGCCCCCGTGGTGCCCAATCACAGCGAGAGCGAGCCGCTGGCAGCATGCATTTGCGCCCGCTAACCAGAAGTGCGGGATCACACATATACATATATAGGAAACAAACATATTAGACACATTATGGGGATTATTCATGACAGCCATGTGAATGCAGTGACATTTAAAGAGCAAAATTTAAATATATATATAATTTTTATTTATTTTTTCCAAAGTGTGTGCATGTGTGTGTTATGTTACTTTGGGGAATGTAATAACTACACAGAGGTATGCCACCTTCTTACCTTCTCTCATTTTCTGATCAAGCTCATCCAATGTAGGTTCTATCAGCTCCCATCCATCTGGAGGAGGCTTCCTGCTTCGCTTTACTTTCGGCATTGGTTCAACTACCTGTGCAACATTAGACTTCTGTTTAATTTACCGTTGAACACATTTTTAATGAAACATTATATTCTCAACCAAAAGTATAGGAAATACTAAAAAAGGATGAAATTCAGAGAAACGTGCTCGAAACAATATCAATCTGGTAAAATTGGTGGCAGTGAATACATAATTTAGAAAGCATGTACTAAGGAGATATTCAAAGCATAGTATATGTTCCCAGATGCTAAACCACCAAAACAATCCAGTGCTCAAACCAAGGAGCTCCAAGAAATAAAAATAAAAAAAATAAAAGGTGCACGCGATTCCTTAGGTGCAGTCCTCCTCAGATCAGGAAATCTCCAGTCAACTGTTTCGGGAGTCAAGATCCCTTCCTCAGGGATAACAGTTAGCTCTGAGGAAAGGAGCTTGACTCTCAAAATGTGTTAGCTTTCCTACCAGGTGGTCTTAAGAATAGGACTCATCGCCCTAGGCTGAAGTTTGTTTGATGCATGCCTGCTGTTTTAATCACTTCTGCGTATCCATTTGTCTTTTGGGACTCAATAAATTGCATGGTGGTATGCTTCCTTCTAAGGTGGTTGGGTGAACGCTAAAGCTCCGTACAAACTATGAGAAACTCGGATGAACGATCGGCCAGTTTGCCTCAATGTTTCACAGCAAGTGGGGAACCGAAGACAGAAACAATGTACGAAAATTCTCATATGACAAAACGTTTTTTTTTTTTTTTTTTTGTTTTGCTTCTGATAATGCGCAGTTATTCGTAAATGCCATTTCTTGTACATATTAAATGAAAATAGCTCATTCCGTTCCCATACGAGACAAAAACTTTGGCATTTGTCCCTTTGGAAATTTTTATTCGGAATCAGCTGTTGAAAGTTGTGTACACACCATCAGAAAATAACGGTGTAGGGTGAGCGCCGCGCTGACGTCACCTCCATTCCCCGTCCATATAGGAAGCGACGGGTAGCGATAGAGAGCCGGCCAGCTCAATTGTTTTTTCACATGCCTACATGTCACATCTAAAATGTAAGTGCGATATGCACCAGTTTTTTAATGAATAAAAGGTAATACAGTATTATGCTATGGATATCTGTCTCTTTTCTATATAAACGATTATTGGTGAGACTAAAGAGGACCCTGGCAGGACTTATATGTGTACCTTGGGAGTGCCACTTGGAGTATCCCGGATAGAGACCCTGGCAGGGTGATAAGCCACAGGCCTTTCTGATCTCCTTGACAGAGAGATCAGAGCAGCTGGTAAGCTGCAGTATTTTCATTTGGTTGAGGATCCTTTCCTTCTTACCTGGCTATCCAATCACTTTTCTGAGGGTGTTGAGTGCAACGTCACTATTGAAGCATTAACAGATTCCTGCCATCTATTGTGGACTTTGTGCATGCTAATTTATATTCATACGTTTTGTTTTTGTTTGTATGATGTCACTACATTGAATTCAGGTTTATAGCCACTTATATGCAAGAACAATTTCTATACATATTTAATTTGTTTTTTTTTTCCATTTAATTTTGATTTTTGGTCAGAAGGTTACTGATTGAATTCAGTTCACGTCGATCCAATTTTGGTCACGATCAGCACGATGTTATATATTTGATCTGATTTTTACGTGTAATAATTTTCAGCGCAGCTATTCCTTTTATAAATGTCTTGTATTCTCATGTATATGTACCCAAAAGGTAAAGACTAAGTGACCATTAACTACACTGATTTCTCTGAATATAATCAAAATTACAAAAGCAGACAGCCAACTAATCTACTGGTTAATCCAATGTGCTAACTTTAATACCCAGCAATACTATGAGCTTATTAAAAGGTGGCTCACTGCATAGATCTCAGTTCTGCTATTTTATACCTGCAGTGAAGATGCACACCGACAATAGAACATAAATGACAAATAAGGAAAATCTGCAGCAATTCAGTTACTTTTCTAAATAACAGAAATGCAGTTAGATCCCTTTCACATGGGTGTTCTGTTTTTCATTTAAATGGTGTGATGGATGAAAAAAAAAAAAAAAAACGTACAGCAATGCATTCATGTGGGTAAACGGATGTAAGCAAATGATCATCCATAAATATCCTTGTCCATTCAGGTCCGTTTATTTTTTTTAAACAGAGACATGTCTCCATTTGGGTTCCATTTAAAAAACAGAAATGGATGTACAGTAAATGTACAATGGTCCGTTTTAGCACCCGCCGACATCCTAACAACCAGTGACTCATCCTTGCTATCAGCAGGGCATTTCCCACTGACAGCAGAATGTAAACAAAAGAGCCAGCATTTAAAAAAATAAATACGGCGCAAGGTCCCCCCAGAATATGAGACCCTTCCTTCCGTCACTCCCGCTTACTAAAACGCTGATTTCCCATCACTTAAAGGTAATGGGGCCACACGTCTATATATGGTCGGTGTCGGATGTGGGTGCGGGGTGCCTGTGGGGGTTCTATCCCCCACCTTTTTTGACTTGCCAGGCTGCATGCTCGGATAAGGATCTGGTAGGGACCTCGCAGGCTCACACCATTATTATTTTTTTTCTTCTGGCGTGAGAGGCTCCCCCCAAGGGCCTCGTATGGATTGGAGGGGGACCTGCATGCCAACTTTTTCTTTTTTTTTTTTTTATTGCTGGCTATTTTGTATCAATTCTGCAGCAGGCTGAACTTGGAAAAAAAAATATGTGTATGGGCAGCTTTAAACTGGCTACATAGGGTTGTTTTTCGTTCAGTCAGGCGGCTGAACAAAAAAAATAAAAAATAAATAAACAATTTGAGGTGGATGGTGAAATCCTCCCTGCTGCACTATTGCATTCTGACAGCACACAGACTCTCCTGCCATCAGAATACATAGATCAGCGCTGCAGCCTATTGCCTGCCGCTTTTATCCTACACGGCATTAAACAAAAAAGTGGATTGGTTCTGTTCAACTGCAGTGGCCACACATGGAACGAAATTCGTTGACCAGCTTAAGGCCCCTTTCACACTGGGCCGCTTTGCAGGCGCTACAGCGCTAAAAATAGCGCCTGCAAAGCACCCTGAAACAGCCGCTGCTGTGTCTCCAGTGTGAGCGGTGCGCTTGCAGGACGGTCAAAAAAGTCCTGCCAGCCACATCTTTGGAGCGGTGCATTTACCGCTCCTAAAGCGCCCCATAGAAAACAATGGGGCAGCGCTGCAGCAGTGCTTTGCAGGCAGTTTTAACCCTTTTTCGGCCGCTGGCAGGGGTTAAAACCGCCCCTCTAGCGGCCGAATAGCGCCACTAAAACGACAGTAAAGCGCAGCTAAATATAGCACCGCTTTACCGCCAGTGCCCGCAACGATTCAGTGTGAAAGTAGCCTAAAGCCCCATACACACGGTCGGATTTTAGCATGGATTCTGTCCGATCGGACAATGTTGTTGAAAAATCAGACCGTGTGTATGCACCATCGGACAGTGTACGTCGGATTGTCCGACGGACAAAGTCCTATCTCCTGCTGGATAGATTTTCCGACAACACGGTCCGATCACACCAAATCCGACCGTGTGTACGGTTGTCTGACGGACAAAGTGCCACGCATGCTCAGATCACATTACAAGACCAAAGCTATTGGCTACTAGCCTCTACGTAGTCCCGTCGTAGGCAACAAACGTCACCACGTTCAGAATGATCGGATTTTCCGACAACTTTGTCCGACCGTGTGTACGCAAAACCAACATCGGACAAAGTACAACGGACAGGATCCGACGGACCTGGTCCTCGGATAATCCGCGCGTGTGTATGGGGCTTTAGAGTATGTGTGCTGTTAGAAAGTTGAATGTAAATAATAATGTTGACAAAATGATATATCAGGTGAAGAATTTAACAATACTGATGGCATAGGAGCTTCAAATAGTCACTATCTTCACCCACTATGTTCCTGTGTACATAAAATGTATCACCCAAAAAGGAAAAATAAAACGCTTACTGCTCCAAGTAATGGGCTCTAAACTGTCAGCACACTGTGCTTGTCACAAGCATGGGGGAGTTTTGAAACAGACAAAATCAATATATTATTTTTTTGTGAGGAGTTTGGCTGGAACACCATGACCTAGAATGATGACAGATTAGGCAGGAAGGGGTGCCAATCATGCAGGCTCTGAACACAATGTTCATTATATAGCAGAAGACATTTAGAGGTTTATGCAAACAGAAAATGTAAATAATGAAAAAGAAATATGGCAAATATAGCAGATTATGAACAATAGGCTTAGCTGAAAAAAAGTATTTTGTTATACTTTACAAAAAAGGACAAATGCACAAGTGTAAGAAGCAATAGAAAAATGGAATGAGGCCAAGTTAAAACGTTCAAAAGAAATAGCGAGCGATTACCTTATGAATAAAAGCAGTATGCTAAATTAAATATCCAGGAAAATATGTAAAGCCTAATAAAAGTGGTCTGAAAAAAAGATGGTGGAAACTTGATCAAAGAGGTTAGTATAAGAAAGAAAGCAGCAGTGAATCGAAGTTCATTGGAAAGCGATAGAAAAACAAAAAAAAAACATAATAAATAAAAAATCTTATTTTACGGCTCAGAAAAAAAAAAATTAGTAGACTTCTGAAGAAACCATAATAAATCACAAAAAATTCAAAATAAAAAACAGGAGAGGTCTGCACACATCCAGAAATAAGAAAAACAAAGAATGGAAGTGTACACATGAACAATAGTGAATGGAAAGTGGATCAAAGAAAAATAATATGTGCACATAATTTTGGTTACCCCCTGCCTTAGGCCCCTTTCACACTGGGGCGGGAGCCGCGGCGACAATAAAGCAGCGCTATATTTAGCACTGCTTTACGGTCGTTTTAGCCGCGGTATTTGGCCGCTGGCGGGGCGGTTTTACCCCCCGCGAGCGGCCGAAAAGGGGTTAAAATCCCCCACAAAGCGGCGCCGTAGCGGCGCTTTGCGGCGGTATTGCCACGGTACTACCGCGGTGTCCCATTGAAATCAATGGGTAGGAGCGGTATAGGAGCGGTGAATACACCGCTCCTATACCGCTCCAAAGATGCTGCTAGCAGTACTTTTTTTACCGTCCTGCTAGCGCACCGGGCCATTTTTTTCCAGGCGGTGTACAGGCGCTATTTTTAGCGCTGTACCGCCTGAAAACCGCCCCAGTGTGAAAGGGGCCTAAATGTCATGCGCATTCACACGGGGCTGTCCGTTTTCCCTCCTCCGCTTGCTCAGCGGGGATTGCTGCGTTGATCCCCGCTGAGCCGGCGGATGACAAGTCCGTCTATGGGGGGGGGGGGAAATCGGATGATTATGGACCGCCTGTCCGTTTTCATCCGATCCACCAGACGGATGGAAATTAGGCCCCTTTCACACACACCACGGTCCGTTCAGGTCCCCATGTCAGTTTTTGTAGGTGGACCTGAACGGACACTCCATAGACCTCTATGGAGCGTTGGATGTCAGCGGTGACATGTCCGCTGACATCTGACCTGCTCCGATCCGAAAAAGTGTGACGGAGGAAAACCCTATTTTTCCATCCATCTGCAGATCGGATGACGACCGACTCTACAGGCTGTCTTCATCCGATCCCCCCATAGGGGAGAGCGGCGCTGTGACAGGTCCATCCCTGCACAGAGTGCAGAGACAGACCTGTCATCTTCCTGCTCAGCGAGGATTGACGGAGCGATCCCCGCTGAGCAGAGCAGGCTCCGTACATGGACGCGTCCGTGTGAAAAAGCCCTTAGGGTTTGCATCCGTCTGGATTTTGCAGATCAGGGTGGATCGGATGTCAGTGGACATGTCACCGCTGACATCCGACGCTCCATAGAGGTGCATGGAGCGCCCGTTCAGATCTGCCTGAAAAAAACTGACAGGCGAATGTGAACGGTCCGCACATGTGAAAGGGGCCTAATTATGCTGAAAAATTGTCAATATGATTGGAAATGTAAAAAAGGTTAATATCAAAAGAGGTTTGCATTTTCTGGAGTTACTAATAATTTGTCTGGGCTGGTAAACATGACCCTAAGGCCCCTTTCACACTTGGACGGGAGCCGCGGTGACGGTAAAGTAGCGCTATATTTAGCGCTGCTTTACCGTCGTTTTAGCCGCGGTATTCGGCCGCTCGCGGGGCGGATTTACCCCCCCGCGATCGGCCGAAAAATGGTTAAAATCCCCTGCAATACCGGCGCTTTGCGGCGGTATTACCGCAGTGTCCCATTGAAATCAATGGGAAGGAGCGGTATATACCGCTCCAAAGATGCTGCTAGCAGGACTTTTTTTTACCGTCCTGCTAGCGCACCGCTCCAGTGTGAAAGCCTCCCGGCTTTCACACTGGAGTGAATGGGGCCGGTTTTTTCAGGCGATGTACAGGCGCTATTTTTAGCGCTGTACCGCCTGAAAACCACCCCAGTGTGAAAGGGGCCTTACTTATAACAATAAAAGAGGAATTATAAAAAAAAAAAAAAAAATTGCAGTGACTAGTAGAGTCAGGGAGACTAGCTCCAGCACTGCATGGGCTTCGGGTCTAAAGCTGGGTATACACATACTGGCGGGTTCAGCAGTAACCGCTTGACTTGACCGCTGGTGTGTACTGCTGTTTGTTCAACAGATCGGGAGAGTCCAAGCTGTCAGAATACAATATTGTGCAGTGGGAGAGATCACTGCATCCGCATTACTTGTGTGGATGTGGGGGACCTGTGGAGTTTTATTTTTTTTATTTTTAACCAGCGGGTTAAATGAAAACAAATCTCAGTGTGTTTCCAATGTGAAATTGCAATACATTGAAAAAGGTCCTAGGGGTCCACCCTTTTCTCCCTCCATTGACAAAAGTTCTTGCATTGTTTGCACAAAGTCTAACATGTTATGTGAACAGGGGAAAAGTGAATGAATGTCTAGAACTGGAAGGAGGATATTAAAGCCCTACCCGACTAATGGTCAAGCAAACTTGGCACCCTTTCCATACAGAGGGCTGGGACAAAGCCTTTAACTTAACACAAAATTTCCTTGGCAAGTAAGGCCTAAGAAACTAATTTCAAGAACCTTACTAGATGCCCTAACATACACAACTCCATCAAACCCCTTGGTCCCTGACCTTTGTTGGAGAGGTCAGCCACCACCCTCACCCCGGCATCATACATGGTGTCCTGTGCTCCTATTAAGACATTTTGGGACATGATCTTAGATCTCCACACCAAGACCACTAGGATCATTGTGCCCAACCAGCCCTTTTGTCACTTCCTTACAGCAGCCCGCACTGTTTGGCATTCACTCTATCCACCTACCAATACCACTGAAGCGGATCACATGGAACTTCACCAGGTGCTTTAAATCCTACACCGAGATCTGGGCCACTTGGACTGTCTTTCAGATATTTCACAACTGCTTCCCTTTGACTACTTTAAAAAAAGGTGGTGATGGTTAGAAGAGGGCCCAAGACCCCCACCCTCCCCTATACCCTTTTCCTGACCATGCCTACCTATCTTTAACCTATTTCCCCTCCCTCTCCTGCCCTTTCCAGATCCCCCACCACCTATAAAATTCTATAAACCATCCTACCTGTTCCTCATGTTAATCTCAACCATGCAACCATTGGCCCTTAAGACTATGTCTCCCATCTTTGCCTACACACTATTCTATATATGCATTCATGCCTAAGCGGGTGACCAAGGACCAAAAAGGGGTATTGGTGACTGATGAAGGTTAACTATCTGCCCTTTTTGACGGTAGAATTGTTTATTTGCATTTATATGCCCTTTTTTGTAAAGATATTTTGTATTGTATTTAAAATGAACTAAAAAAAAATAAATCATAATTTTACATAGTTGCAAATTATTATTATTATTTTAGGCCTCATGTACATGGAACCCTAAAACACATCGCTTATACAGACTTTCAGCATTTTTTTTTTTTTATGCCTGTAAAAGCACCTCCATGTTAGTCTATGTGGCCATGCAGACATAGGTGTTTACAAGCATATTTGAAGAGGAACGTTTAAAAGGCATAAAAAAAAAAGCCGAGATGGCTCTTTCCGTGCGGAGCTTTTGAACAGAAAATACACGCATAGTCGCGTAAACATATTTCAATGGCTAGAATACTATAATGCATTTATGCTCAAACGCAATGCACTCATAAACATGGTAACATTGAAGACATTTTTATCTGCCCAAAAGTGGTAGAAAAAAAAAAAAAATGCTGCTTATTTTCATAAAACACGTGTGTAGGAGGTCTTAATGTTTCACCTGTAGGCCATTTTGGTCCACTCAGAAGCCCATCTAAAAACTCCTCAATACCAACCCCTATGTCCTGACTTGTTGCTAGCATGTGAAAACCAGTGGATTGCCCACTCCCAGACGTTCAGGTGTAAAATCAATGGTTTCCACATCCTAGCAACAGCACAGGACTAAGGGCTCTATCACACATATGTCCGTTTTTCATCCTTCCGTTTTCAGATGAAAAAACGGACATACATGTATCCCTATGGGATAGCGGGTGTCAGCGGATGCTCATCCGCTGACACCCGATCTCGTCCGTGTCCGCTATGCTCCGTTTCTGCAGACGGAGGAAAACCCTATTTTTTTCATCCGTCTGCAGGGTCCGTCGTCACCCGATCTCCCATAGGGGAGAGCGGCGCTCTGACAGGTCCGTCCCTGCGCTGTGTGCAGAGACGGACCTGTCATCTTCCTGCTCAGTTGAGATCGCTCCGGCGATCCCCGCTGAGCAAGCGGCTATCCACGGGGTGGATCAGCACTGATCCGCCCCATGTGAAAGAGCCCTAAGGCTGCATTCACACCTGAGCGTTTTGTAGCTTGAAGCTACAAAACGCTAGGAGGGGAAAAAATACATTATTCTCTATGGAGATGGTTCACATCTCCACTCCAAAACGCCTGAAGCTCAAACAAGTTCCGGACCCTTTTTTGTCGCGCGAATTGGGCAGATTTGGGCGTTTTTATTCTTTTTACATTGGTGACCTTTTGCTCTGCACAAAATTTGCGGTAAAAACACCGCAATTCGCGCGATTTTCTGCCTGAAAAGCTACGCTCAGGTGTGAATGCAGCCTTAGTGGTTTCTAATTAGGCATTTTTTAGACAGGCTTCTGAGGGGACGCCATTGGTTATTTTCTGGAAACAATGAACTGAGCCTTTAAGTCTAGAAAATATTGTGGTATGATCTACAACACCAAGCACAGAAAAGTACAAAACATGGTCACCATGGCAAAAAAAAAAAAAAAAAACCACAACAACTGTCTGGTGACCTGGTGATTAAAGTGGAACTAAATCCTTCCATCCTTTACAGCATAGGAAGCTGGCAATTGTTACAATGCGATACTCAGATACACGTGTGTGCACACAGAAGACAATATAGGGGAGATTTACTAAATCTGATGCAGCTGTACATAGTAACCAATCAGCTTCCAACAGCCTGTTCAATTAACAATAAAACCTAGAAGCCTATTGGTTACAATGCACAGCTGCACCAGAGTCTGTATGCACCAGTAAATCTCCCCTGTATGGCAGGCAGGAATTCATCATATGTACCATGGCTGCCCCGGAAACACAGGGTTGTCTGATACCACCGCCCCGTTGACGGCCCACGCACTTTTAATTTCAGATCGGATTAACCCAATCCTGAATTTGCACCCCCCCCCCCATATCCCCTCTGGCTCCGTTGGGTGGGTTTCCTCCTGGTGAGCAAATGGCCTTATTTGGACCTTGGGTAGACGATGGCAATGCCACTTGCGGTAAGCTTATGAAGAATGGCAAGCTGTTGAGTTCTGACACCCTGCAGGCTAGACATGGAGGTTCCTGAATGGACTGGTCAGGAAGTGGGGAAAACCCGCCGGGACTGAAGTGGTTAAAAACCTAGCATTAGTAAATAGATAGGAAGATTTACTATATTTACTTGTTTTAAAGGATAAGTTCACCGTTACAAAAAAAAAAAAAAAAAAAAATATTATATTTAGGCACGTGTGCTTAAAGAGCAGAAGAATATCACTGGAAAATTACGAGATCAGGATAATCTTCAACAAGCTCAACCACCAAAAATATCGAAACCATTCGGCAACTTATGCTTGACACGCTTCAAAAAGGAGGACTTTAAAGAGGTTGTAAACCCAGAAAAAAAAAAAAAAAACTCTGCAGGACAAAAGGCATAATGAGCTAGTATGCATTGTATACTAGCTCATTATGAAAAACATACCTTCTAAAAACAAAGTCCTGCAGCGGCGTCTGCACGCCGATGACACCTTCCCCGGTGTTTCTTCCGGGTTCGTGGGCTCCGGCGCTGTGATTGGCCAGACACGCAATGACGTCACTCTCGGTCACAGCACAGGCCCAGACCTTTAGCATGCCAATGACGTAATTGGTGCAGTATACAGCAAATATCTCCTAAACGGTGCAAGTTTAGGAGATATTTACAGCACCCATTAGGAACAAACACACAAGGAGAGTTTACTTCCTCTTTAGGGACACATTCCAGAAGTGGCAGGAATGCTGGGAGCGCTGTATTGCTGTGCAATGGGACTATTTTGAAGGCGACAGTGTGTAACTGTAGATAAATAAAGCACTTTCATGTAAACAGAGCTAGTTTTGAAACTTTTTGATACCACCTTGTACGTCACAAGTTATTTAGCTGAAGTTCAAATATTTAAATAAAGACAAAATGTATCGCACATCACACAAAGCAAGGCCCCATTCATCATGAGCTGAGCATCATAATAAAGTGTAAATGCAGTCAAAACCTAACCAAGCTAAAAATCCATTCCCACCTCCATTCTAAGTCGACCTTCATGGAAAGGAAAGGAGGTCCATATTTACCTATTCTGAAGTTGCTCCGGTCCGGTTTCCAGCTCTAGCTTCAGTGTAGAAAAAGGGGTAGCCGATAACAGATGCCCCAAAATTAAGCCAGCGGGTGACGTCATCACCCAGGCATGGCAACCGTTGCCGGACCACCCTCAGCATAGGTAAGTATCTTTCCCTTACAGGGTGCATAGAATAAGCTTAGAAAGGGGGTGAATGAATGAATGAATGAATGAATGACTTGTATAATGAATGAATGAATGAATGAATGAATGAATGAATGAATGAATGACTTGACGGGGTGGGAGTAGATTGACATAGATTGACGGGGTGGGAGTAGATTGACATAGATTGACGGGGTGGGAGTAGATTGACATAGATTGACGGGGTGGGAGTAGATTGACATTAGTGACTGAACACCTACTTTAATAGGAAGGGGAGATCTTCAGGCGAGCACCTGTCTCACCTTGGCTTGTGTCTTTGGATTCAGCCATTTTTCTGTAGCATATATTGATTTGCCCACCCCCCTCATGTAAACAATGCTGCTAAATACAGATACATTGGGGTGAATTTAGAACTGTCACACACAGAATCTGGAGGATCTGTGCATCACAGCCAATCAGCTACTAGCTTTAGCCTGTTGTTAAACGTTGAAAATGAAAGCCAGAAGATAATTGGTTGCCATACACATCCCCCCCACAGAGTACAATACAGGTTAGGATGGTGTCACATATAAATGCGCTGTAATGAAAGACTATGGCTCACATAAGAGGACAGACCACAGGTACACTTTTATTATTAGATATTTGTAGAAGAGCACAATACCTGAACACAGCGGAGTCCAAACAGTCCGAACTCCCAGCTCTCCACACAACAGCTCTATGACCCGGAAATGCTGCTCACACTTCCGTGTAAACGCTGACTGATGACATCACCACGCCGCCGGGGTCCTTCCCGGATTCCCTTACTTTACTAATGATGTCATTTAAACCCCCGCCCGCCTGTCCCTGGCCCGGGTCCCCATACAGTGCTCATACTACAAGTCTATGGTGATAATAGGACAGTCATGGCATGTTAGAGATCCGGCAGGATGGGGTCCATTGCGTCAGACATGCTGTCCAATGCAGTGCCTGTCAAAAAATACAATTATTATTTAGTATCTTGGCCTTATTATCAGGTAGTTTATTTTGTCTTGTCCTTAGACAGGAAGAGAGTACCGTGTATAAGTATAAAAGTTCATATTGAGAATTAGTAGGGCTGAGAATAATGACTTCTTCGCTGAAGGCGCGGCGGACTGCCATTAGTTTGGGGGCCCTGAGCCGCGTGCCCATCAAGTTGGTGGGGGGAGAGGTAGAGGCAGCGATCTGACTTGTGTTATCATGCCGAAAGGAGGTGAGAATTGTTCTGCAAATGGTGGGCTGGGAGGCCGGAGGAGGCCGCTCGGGTGATTGTGTTTGTGTTTGGATGTGATCGGGGGAGGGGAAGCGGGGATACAGGCGGGAGACAGAAGGAATACACAAAGTTCATGGCGCCACAATACAGAGGAGCAGTGCGGGGAGATCACATTACTAAATAGAGAGCAGGCCGCTTCCAGGTGGCGGATACACTGCGATCTCTCCAGATCCACAAGTCATGTGTCATTCCCAGGGTGGACCTGGAACCACACATTGTTTTCTATGGGGGGCTTTGCTTTGTGGTTTGGACCTAAAACCAGTCGAATGAATTACCCCATAAGATCTTGTCTCCCATCCTGTAATATAGTCATAGTCCCCGTTCATCCTGCCACTAGAACTTTTATTTCTCCAATTCCTTTAACAGGGTGACAACGCTGTTCATTCTGTAATGAAATCACACCGCAGTGTTGTCACCCTTTGGGCACAGAAGTCTGATGGATTTTAAAGCAGAACTAAATCACTGACTGAAAGGTCTCCACTGCCCCCTTCAATGCCACCATCTTAAAAACTGGCATATGCACAGCTGGTGTCTTTTTTTTTTTTTTTTTTTTTTTATCCTCACCTGTTTTGTTGGGTTGTCCTAGATTGGGATAGTTACTTGCCCAGCGGATCCAGTATAATTTTGCTGCAATGCACTGCCCAGGTACAATGGACCTATGCCACCATCCTTTTACGTGAGGTCACCAAGTGCCCAACTGACAATTTTGAGTTCAAGCATCTGGCTCCGCCCACCTGCAGTTGTGTTTGCCTTGTCCTGCAGCCTCCCGGGATGTGCAAAGCCCAGGAGGCTGAGGGAGCTGGCACACATCATTCATTAAAGGAAAAGTAGGGCTCAATCACTTTTGGCTATGCTTCTCCTGTGGGGCTAAAGTCCGCTGTTTGATGTCACAAAGCCGGCCCAAGTCTCGCAGGGATTCCAGGAATAATACCAGAGTAAAAAAAAAAAAAATGCTCCTGTTTTTTTTTGTTTAAAGAGAAGTGCAGGAATGAATAAATATTCACCTAGATGGCTGCAGCACTGATGTTCTACACCAGGGGTATCAAACTCAATTTCATCATGGGCTGCATCAGCCTTATGGTCACCATCAAAGGTTGTATCTGAAAGACTAGATGGCCAGGGCACTTTCCCTTTACATCAGATGTCAAGAGTCACCCCACCCACCCTTACATCACAACACACCCCTTTTACCATGTGCTGCTGCAAGGAAGAAGCTGGGAATCAGAAAGTCCAGAATCAGGAGGAGGGCTGGATTCCGCTAGCTGAGTCTGCTGAATGCTGCGACCAGGGGAGGCGGAGACGAGGGGGTGCTGCAGCTGTACAGAGAGGTGCAGGATCTGTAGGAGGAGTTCTGCCCTCCTCTCTGCTGTCGACTGCATTGTGGGGGCAGGAGAGGTGCGAGGTGAAATGTCCTGGAGGTCTGGACTCAGCCCGCGGGCCTTGTATTTGACACGTGCGCTCTACACCAAGAACAGAGTGATCGAAGACCACTGATCACTCAGTTCCGCTCTGACCAGAGAGTCAGTCACCAGCTCTCTCCTTTCAGCACCCAGTGGAGCACCGGTCTGTGCGGGCGGTAACAACTGGCTCAGGCTCTCAGAGGTACACTGAGAGGCTGAGCCAGGTGCCAGTCCAGCATTTGGGCAGATCCCGACATTGTTTGGATCCCTGCAGAGGTTGGACAGGTTCTGTGATGTTAGCCAGCAGGGGACTTTAGCGCACTGTTGGCTGCATCTGGGTCACAGGAGTACAGAACTAAGTGCACTTCTGTGGCCCTCAGGAGAAGTATGGCCAATAGATTGTTGGACCTACTTCTCCTTTAATGTGGAGTAGGGGGAGTAAAGTGATGCCTAGTGCATCAATTGAGTTAAAGCGGAGTTTCACCCAAAAATGGAACTTCCCCTTTTCGGAATCCCCCCCCCCCCCCCTCCGGTGTTACAATTGGCACCTTTCAGGGGGAGGGGAGAGCAGATACCTGTATGATTCAGGTATTTGCTCCCACTTCCGGGCGTAGATATCCACGGGTACTGGCGGATATCTATGACATATCCGGCACCTCTTCCGTCCCACCCCCCTCGCTGTCTTCTGGAAGACACAGGTCCCAGAAGACAGCAGGGACCCGTGGGATCGTGCGGCGCGACTCATGCATGTGCAGTAGGGAACCAGGCTGTGAAGTCGCAAGGCTTCACTTCCTGATTCCCTTACCAAAGATGGCGGCGCCTCCACCCAAGAGCCGAGGGACAAATCGGCTTCAGGTGCCGTCATCGCGGGCGCCCTGGACAGGTAAGTGTCCATATTTTAAAAGTCAGCAGCTGCAGTATTTGTAGCTGCTTTAAGGTGCTGTTTAAGGATCATGCTTTAAGTGAAACTAGGCCCAGGCTATACACACTAAAATGTTTGAAAATCCTTCTGCTGCATGTTCAGAATGTGTAAATAAGTCCTCATTGACATCTGTAAGCTTTGTGGAGAAACCCCTCTTCAAATTTTCCTACCAAGGCACTGAAATCTTAGCTCTTATCATATTACTTTCTATTGCAAGAAATCTTGGCAGCATGCCAGCCCTCTAATGGTGGCGAAACTTTCATTGTAGAGTTCCCCTCACTTTGTCCCAGTGACACCAATCACTAGGGCAGAAAAATTCAAGTGAATCTCACAAAAAAAGGAAACAAAAACAGCTGACTGCTTCTAATCTTTCCCCAATCCACTTCCACTTTAAAAAAAAAAAAAAACGTGGAGACTGACATCTCCTTCTGGAATATGCTGGTTGCCCTGCTGTAATGCTTATGCAATGATTTTAATATTTACTCAGGCACCGTCAAATACTGAGGAAATAATGCTAATCAATTGCTCTGAGTGGGCTGGAATTTTAAAAGCTCAGCCAAGAAATTGGGCTGTCACCTGTCTGGCTATGCCGTGTATGTTTGAAGATGTATTGAACAGAAGCACAGTCAAAGTTTAGGTAGTAAATAAGAGCCTAGAGCTTCTAGTACAGGTAGATGTTCATGCTGCAGCACTCTAAAGTATGGAGTATAGTAAATTGTATTCCAGCACCCTGCATTCTGCACCTATTTGGCTGCTCTTAAGGCTGTAGGGTAAGTTTTTTACTTTGGATGGGCTATGAACAGCAATGTAGGCTGAAGCTGTGAAGGGGGTGTTCTTGTAGTTTAGGTTGGGACAGTGGTTGTATTAATAGTTTTTCTAAAAATACACCTGTCTTTTTTAGGATATCTCCTAACACCCGCCTAAGTGTTGATACTATATGCTGTTTAATTATTCTCCTATTATGTCTATTTATGCTACGCGTGAATATGTATATTTGTTTGTTTTCACACTTACAATCGTGTTTTGTGCAGGAAGAAAAGGCGGTCACAAAGGTCGGGTGAGGCAGTATACAAGTCCAGAGGAGATAGATGCTCAGATTAAAGCTGAACATGAAAAGGCTCGGGTATGTCTATACAGATGCTTTATGTGTAAATAAAGGAACCTTATACTCCCCTTCCCTCCAATGTTTCCATTGGAGGAAATAAAAAGCCTGCTTGCTGTTTGTTTCAGCAGAACTTTAGTTTCCACTTTTAAGCATAGTTTTACTGTCTCTTGTTTTACATTTGATGCCGTTACCTTGTGTCTGTGATATGGACTGTTTTACCTCGTTCCTATAGGAAGTTTTAAATTTAAAGAGGTTGAAGACTTCTCAAAACCTTCAAGGCAAAGGCATAATGAGCTAGTTTGCATTGCATACTACCTCTTTATTAAATACTTACCTTACACATCTTTCCCGGAGCTTTTTCCGGGTTCGTGGGCTCCGGCGCTGTGATTGGCCAGTGTGTGGTAGCTGCTGTTCACCCCACCCCTTTCCCAGAAAGGAACGGCACACGTGGGCCATTTCTGCAAAGTGAAGGGGCCAGTGATGTCACTCGCTGCATGCACTGGAAATATCTCCTAATCGGTACAGGTTTAGGAGATATTTTCACTACCTATGAGTAAAAGTTTGCAGAGGAAGTTTACTTCCTCTTTAACTTTAAAAAGCTTTTCATTGGGCCTGATTATGGTAAACTAAGGGTTAATAAGGGGTTAGCACACACTATCTCATTTTTGGATGACCCGCGATTTTCTTTACTACCGCCGGTTCCACGTAACCAGCGTGGAACACAAATGGCGGATATCGGAACTGACGTCAGTTATCGGAGCATGTGATGCGGCGTGCCGCTGCCTGGGCGTGGGTGGGTACAGTGGCCGGGAAACGGCAGTGAGTGCGCACTGCGATGTTGGTGACATAGTCATACATTACTGAGGAGGACTGGAGTGGACAACAGCATGGCCCTATAGGGTGAGTTCTATATTATGGGGCACTGTAACCCCCAGCATTACTGTTGTATGGGGATTATGACCAATGTGTGCTGGAAGTTCTGTGACTAATGAAACTTGGTTTCAGTTTATATTGGATTAAGAAGATTTTATTCCTGCAGCTACAATCAACATCATAAGAAATCTGAAACATAATTTGTGTATAGCCCTGGCAAAGGATGAAATATTTATTCATTATTAGAGTTACCGAAAGGTCCACTTAAATTTGTACACTCACTACTATACACAGGTCCCGGCTGGGAATTGTAGTCCCCCATAGAGAATAAGTCATGCTGTGGGGAGTTGCAGTCCTCAGTGCTATATGTCCCCCCCCCCCCCCGCAATAGGGGCATGCTAAGGGTTGTAGTCCCCCATAAACCAGAATCATGCTGGCGGTTGTAGTCCCCCATAAGCTAAAATCAGTCATGCTGGAGGACTGCAGCTCCCAGCACAAATGTTTTGTGGGGGGACTACAACCCTTAGTCGGGCCCTCTAGCGCTCAGTGTATAGTCCTGAGCAGTGTTACTTCCATCATGGCTGATTCTGTGTTATGGAAAGACTACAACTCTCAGCATGGCCCTGTAGTGGGCCTTATTTAGTAACAAGGCCTTATGGGTTGGTGGACTACAACTCCCAGCATGGCCTGGAGGGGGTTGATTAGTATAATTTCAGATCTTTTATGATGGTTGTAAGGACCACAACTCGGAGATTGTAAAAGAGATTGTACATTTTTTAAATAAAACAGTTTTTGAGAATCGTGAGAGAATCGTGATCTTCATTCTAAGCAAAAGAATCGTGATTCTCATTTTTCCCAGAATCATGCAGCTCTAATTTAAAGTATAACTAAATGCAAAATTTTTTCTTTAGTTTTAGACAGAATGGAGAGAGATTAGAAGTCTTGTCTGTTTTTATTGCTGTCTGTGCACCCCATTAGATTCATCCTTGCTATTTGTCCTGTTTACCATTATCATTGAAAATAAAAGAAAATCCCAAATTTTGGGTTGTCCCCAGAAAAGTAATGGAAGGGAAATCTTTCAATGGGGACACTAGTTCTGATGGCTAGGGGGCCCCCAAGGGATTACCCTAATTTGGAGGTATTTCCTCTCCCTTCCTGTTTTGGGACTGTAAGTAAGTGTGTGGGGATCTTAAAAATTTCAAGATCTTTCAGATTATTAGGAGTGGGCTAGATTTCTTAAAGTGGTTGTAAACCCTTTTTGGTGACTTTTACCTGGAGATATTTCACTTGTAGTGCGCCGATGTCGTCATGAAGAAACGGACCACCGTGCCGTTTCTTCCCCCAGCATGTGCCGTGACTGACGGCTCCCATGCATTTGCGGGAGTGACGTCACGCGACTCCGGCCAGTCACAGAGCCGGAGTCCGTGGCCCCGGAAGGAAGAGGGGGCGAAGGTGGACACATCCTGCTAAGGGGATAGCGCGGGCTTCATTTTGCAGGTAAGTGTCATATAATGGGCTAGTATGCGATGCAGGCCTTGCGGGGAGCAAAAGATGAAGTAAAACCCATCAGGGTTTAGTTCCTCTTTAAACTGATTGTAAAGTATCATTTTCTTTTATTTATTTTTTTTTCTCTAAAAATACAAACATGTTATACTTACCTGCTCTGCACAGAGCAGCTCAGATCCGCCTCTTCTTGTGTCCCTCTTCGGCTCTCCTGGCCCCTCCCTCCTGTCGAGTGCCCCCATAGCAAGCAGCTTGCTATGGGGGCAACAGAGCTGAGTCACAGCTCCCTGTGTCCAGTCAGACACACAGCCCTGGTTCGGCCTTGTCCCTCTCTCTGCTGATTGGCTAGTTGACTTTGACAGCAGCGGGAGCCAATGGCGCCGCTGCTGTGTCTTAGCCAATGAGGAGGAGAGTCCTGGACAGCTGAGGAACACGTGGACATCGCTGGATAGAGATGAGGCTCAGGTAAGTGGGGGGGGCTTGCTGCACACAGGTTTTTTTTGTATCTTAATGCATTCAAATAAAAAAACCTTCCTTTACAACCCCTTCAAGGCAAATTTTTTTTATATTTTTTTAAAAAAAATGTCCCCTTTAATGCAGTCTCTGCATTAAAGCGGAGCTCCACCCTAAAGTGGAACTTCTGCTCATCGGATTCCTCCCCCCTCCGGTGCCACAATTGGCACCTTTCAGGGGGGAGGGGGTGCAGATACCTGTATAATACAGGTATCTGCACCCACTTCCAGGCATAGATGGCTGCAGAATATCCGCAGATACATCACTAACCACCCCCCCCCCCCAATTGTGTTCTGGGAAACACACAGTTCCCAGAACACAATGGGGACCAGTGAAGACGTGTGGTGCGTCTCACGCATGCGCAGTAGGGAACCGGGCAGTGAAGCTGGCATTGACAGCATTGGCTCCTGTTGCTGTCAATCAAATCCTCTGAAGTGGGACGAGGGGAGGGGGTCAAACCGCACTATGTGCGTCAATATATGCATACAGCCTGACACGGGTGCTTGCCTGCGCAAGTGGCTTGTTATAGGCGCACTCCATAGATAACTTTGTGTTCTGGTGCATTTGGCTCCTCCAGTAAATACTGCTGCGCATGCAGATTGGAAGACTAATCCTCAAAGGCTGAGGGTTTAAAACCCCAACTAGAAATAGTGAAGATGGGACCTTTTCAAAACCAATGCACTGAATGGGGGAATGTAACCTAAAATGAAATCTGATTATCTGTGTTTGGTCTGGCTGGTATAATTGAAAGTGGTATTAAACCCCAAACCAAAAATGTTATATATTGCATCTTGCCAATCATTAGATGTCACTGGCAAATTTGGTTTGTGTCAACACTCTTAACGAATACATTTGTATGAGAGCTTGTTCTGTAATGTTAAACAAAAAAAAACAAAAAAGAAGGGGGGGGGGTCACTGGCCAGATTACCAGGGGAAAATAAAATGGAGAGCATAAAAAAGAAAACTAATGCAGCCATCGCACCTAAGAATTGGTAAGCTGTAATAAAATAAATGATTGCTTTTGAGTTTAATACCACTTTAATTGCAAACAGGACTTAAAAAAAAATACACTTTTTGTCATTGGAGGACCTTGTTCCTTGTTCGTTATTTTTTTTATTTCTTTTTTTGTGTTTGGGTTTAGATACTTTAATAAACCATGGAGCAACTGCTTTTAACTATATATTTTTTATTTTCTTACAGGAAGCAGAACTTGAAGAAAGTGGTGATGGAGTCCCCAAAGACCCCACCAAGGAAAAGAAAGATGACAGTTCAGATGAGAGCGATGAAGATGATGATGACTACCAGGTAAGCATCTGATGCATTTTGTTTTGTTAATAAAATGTAATCTGCTTGTTTTTGCCTTAGTCTAGGATCACAGAAAGAAACAGAAGCCATTTCATTTCTTCATCCTCACTTTGTGTCTGATATAACATTAACAGAACAGAAAGTTTAGGGTCATCTCCCTAACAAAGCCCAATAGGGCTTTAACCCTTTCCCACTGAATCTTAAACCAAGAGGGGAAAAAAACAGTTTTGGCTGACCATACACTTTAAATTAATCAAACATGTTACAATCTGACTGTACAGTCTCCTTTAGATCTACCAACAAGTATGTAGTACAAGGGCCTGGCTGACTGGATAAAACCGATTGGATAGTTTTAGCTAGGTGCTCATATTACATAGTTGGATAGCTCTAAAGTTCCCTGTACAAAGATTTGCACATATGGTGTGCCTACATGTGTGTCAGCATATTCAATTTTTGTTACTAAATGCATATAACATTCAACCATAACACTATGAGCATTGACAGGTAAATTGAAAACATTATCTTGTTACAGTGGCACCTGAAAGTGGGTGGTAAATATTTAGGCAGCAAGTGAACATGTCGCAGAAAAATGGGCAAGCGTAAGGATTTGATCAACTTTGACAAGAGCCGGATTGTAATGGTTAGATGGTCAGAGCATTTCCAAAACTGCAGCTCTTGTGGGATGTTCCCGGTCTGCAGTGATCAGGACTGACCAAAATTGGTCCAAGGAAGGAAATCTGGCGAACCAGCAACAGGGTCTTCAGGCAGCCAAGGGTCATTGATGCAAATGCAGAGCATGTACACCCATAGTCAGTTATACTGCATAGCTGCCCTGTTCTTCTGTTTTACAGCTGGTTTGATTTTAGAAGAATTACATTTATTTTGCATTAAACATTCTAATATTTCTCTTTTTAGCAAAAGCGTAAAGGAGTTGAAGGCCTGATTGACATAGAGAATCCCAATCGAGCAGCACAGGCATCTAAAAAGGTCACCCAGATTGATCTGGAAGGTCCAAAAGAACTGTCGCGAAGAGAAAGGTAATGCCAACCTAATTCTTACTATATTCATTCACAGGTAAATGTTTATATTCAGTAGTGCAGTTTTAGTCTTCTATCGAGGGAAGCTGTGAACAGCGGCGATCATTCTGATTCTAGGTGTGGCAGTGGGGAAAGTGAATAGAATTCTAGGATGCATCACTAGAGGGATCTCGCCAGCATGAGGAATGAGGTTCCGATTCCCCCTTATATTAATCTTTAGTGAGACCTCATTTAGAATACCGTGTCCAGTTCTAGAGACCTAATTTACAGAAAGCTATTGATAAAATAGAATGAATCCAGAGATGCCTGAGGGATAAAATGTATCAGGGGAGACTTCAGGAACTGAATAAATACAGTCTTTGAGCAAAGAAGGTAAAGGGGAGACATGATTAAAACCTTTACCTTCTTCCTGCCCAGCCTATTGTAAAATGACAGCTGGGCGGGAGCCCCAGAGTGATCTGTCACTTGCCATGTCCAGCAGAGGCGGCCGATGACCAATCACTGTACCAACCTGCTGCTGGTACCATCTCTGATCACATGACTGTTGTACACAATGAAAGGCTTTGTTACATGCCTTTTATTGTGTACTATTTTGATGAGCTCTGTGATTGGTCACAGTCATTACATGGTATAGACGGGGCCAATCACACCCATCTGTACCAATAACAGCTCTTCACAATAGTAAACACTGATTAGTTTTCATTCAGAAGAAAGTCGGTAAACTGCTTCCGTTACAGGGACATCGGTCCCTACATCTGCCAGTCGTGCCACCTCTCAGTGACCCTCAGTGCAGCTTCACCAGCGTACATCAGTGAAGGAGAAAAATTACCTAACTAATAACAAACTATGAAAACCTTTTTTATTTTTTCAAAATTTACGGTCTTTTTTTTTTTGTTTAGCCAAAAAAAAACCAAAACCCAGTGTTGATTAACCACTTCAGCCCCGGAAGATTTGGCTGATCAATGACACGGCACTGCATCGATTTAACTGACAATTGTGTGGTCGTGTGACGCTGTACCCAAACAAAATTGACGTCCTTTTTTCCCCACAAATAGAGCTTTCTTTTGGTGGTATTTGATCACCTCTGCGGTTTTTATTTGTTGCGCTATAAACGGAAGACCAACAATTTTGAAAAAAACACTATCTTTTACTTTTTGCTATAATAAATTTCCCACATTTTAAAAAAAATTATAATTTTTTCCTCAGTTTAGGCTGATATGTATTCTTCTACATATTTTTGGTAAAAAAAAAATCGCAATAAGCGACTCACACAGATCCCGGTTCTCGCTCTGTCACGAGTGATCGCGGGTGCCCAGCAGTCATCGCGCCTGCCGGGCACTCGCATCTGCTTCAGGCACACGCTGCTCGCGCGCCCCTAGTGGCCAAGAGTTGAATTTTTTGGGAAAAACGAATGTTGAAAACGTTAAAGTCCATTACATGGAAATAATAAAAACAAATATGTTAAAATATATAACATGAAAATGTAACAACCATTATAAAATTGGACACCGAACATGTCACACTGGGGGGAACATTACTGACGCAGGGCGTGTGTGTGTGTGTGTGTGTGTGTGGTGTGTGTGTGTGTGTGTGTGTGTGTGTGTGTGTGTGTGTGTGTTTTTTCTTCTTTTACCTTTTTAGTGTGCTGGTACCCTAGGAAAGCTCAGATGCAGTTCAGGGAATTTCTGTCCCTCTATCTGCATCTTTTGGACACACCCACTCCGGTATCAGTTTAAAAAGTTCTGAATGCCGGGGGACAAGAGAGAGCAGCTTATCACGTGACCACTGTGATTGTCTGTCGGTGTTCACATGATCGGGAACTAGTCCTGCGGATTACTGATCATTAATGGGGAGCAAGAGCTGTCTCTGTGCTGGGAGCATGTTCTCGGCACAGAAACATTGGCACACTTTTGCAGCCTATTTTTTAGGCAGTCGTAAAGGGGCTAAGAGACCTGTGATGTTTCCATAAGGAGACTACGTCCCCACAATAAACAAATACAAATTACAAAGTAATAAAAACTGGCAAACTTTGCAGTTTGAATGTTTGTTTGTTTTTACATTTAAAAAAAAAAAAAAATGTTTTTTTTTTTATTTTTTTTATTTATATATAAAGTTTGCTGTCAGCTGACATCACAGAACTGCTCCAAACTCTGGAAGGATCTTGATAAAATGCCTGATTGACAGCGGGCTCCAGCCCTCAGCACCCGCTAGTTTTCCAGCCTAGCGCTAGTGTGATCTGAAGTGGTAGAGCAGAGAGCGGTGACTTACAGTCACTGTTCTTTGCTCAGAGCTGACTAATCAGTCATGTGATCGATCAGTTTTCAGGTATAGAGCCAGCGGGGCCAAGACTTAGGCCTCGTACACCTGGTTTGATTGTTGTACGACCGAGCGTCTGATTTTTGTCAAAAGCGTGCGTGCAGGATTTTGTTTAGCATACTATCCGCAAATTGTCGTTTGACAAATGCGAACGTAGTGACGTACTATGAGAGTATAAAGAGGAAGTTCATTTGTCAAGCGCCACCCTTTGGGCCCCTTCTGCTAATTTCATGTTAGACGTTTGGTGAGCGTTGATTCGCAATTTTCAGATCGTACAAATCAAATGCCGTTTAAAATACGTTTGGCATAACTACATGCAAAGCAGCTTCATTATTATCCCATTAACCGCTTCCCGACCGCCTAACGCAGATATACTGTGGCAAAATGGCACGGGCAGGCAAAATCACGTGCAGGCAAAATCACGTGCCTGTACGTGATCTTATAAATGCCTGCCTGTGGGTCGCGCGCCGCCAGCGGCGCGCTCGCGACCCGGTCAGGAGCTCCATGACCACGGCCGCGGGACCAGCGGACCCGATCGCCGCTGGTGTCCCGCGATCAGGTTGCGGAGCTGAAGAACGGGGAGAGGTATGTGTAAACATACCTCTCCCCGTGCTTCCTACTCTGTCTGTCATTGATTGGCTGTTCCCGATCATCGGGAAAGCCGATCAATGACGTCAGACGTCAGCCCCGCCCCCTAATGTAAAAAAAACACACACACACACGTCACAGCCCATAACCCCTCCCCCTAGTGGTTAACCCCTTCACTACAACTGTCATTTATACAGGAATCAATGCATTTAAATAGCATTGATTGCTGTATAAATGACAATGGTCCCAAAAATGTGTCAAAAATGTCCGATGTGTCCGCCATAATGTCGCAGTCACAACAAAAATTGCTGATCGCCGCCATTACTTGTAAAAAAAAAAAAATATTAATAAAAATGCTATAAAACTATCCCCTATTTTGTAAACGCTATAACTTTTGCGCAAACCGATC
>CM053031.1:145526379-145557783 GCA_028564925.1 Lithobates sylvaticus | reverse complement strand
CATTGATAACACCGCTTGTGATCTTGTGATTATATATTCTGGTGCTTGTGAAAGCCATCCCGAATGTGAATCCACCACCACTAAAAAATGGCCACTCACCAGAACCAGGTGAGTTTTGAACCTTTGGTTTAGTTAGCTGGATAACCACTCCTGGTCAATATCTGGTCAATATCGTCTGGTTAATCGTAAGGTCCAAGCTGTGTAATCTGGGCAGCCTCCACTCTCGAAGAAAATGAAATGCTCCCATAGTGTAATATCCAGCCGTGTAGGAACCTCCGAACCGGCGTGTTGATTGTTTGCGTTCCACGCCTCACTACCGCCGCTACGCGTTTCGTTAATTGTTTATGCGGCATCAGGAAGCTTCCTGATGACGCATAAACAATTTGCGAAACGCGTGGAGGCTGCTGGGAAAATACGTGATGCAACGCAACTTCTAGTTTGAGCGGTAGTGAGGCGTGGAACGCAAACTATCAACACGCCGGTTCCGAGGTTCCTACAATAGTAATAGCAATAGTAGGTTCCTACTATAGTATGTTGCGGTGCCTATATGTACGGTTGGCAGTTGCCTAGTGGTTAACTCCTATATAAAAAATAAAATGCAAGGTCTGCCTTTTTTGTCTTTTCTGACACTCCTATGAAAGGTGTGAGGACACTGCTATAAAGAGAAGGATGGGGGGACACTGATGTGAAGGGGAAAATGTGACGTAAAGGGGGACCGGGAATGTGACCTTAAGGCCGGTTTCACACTGGGGTGGTGCGGGCGGCGACGGTAAAGCAGCGCTATATTTAGCGCTGCTTTACCGTCGTTTTAGCCACGGTATGCGCCCGCTAGCGGGGTGGTTTTAACCCCCGCTAGTGGCCGAAAAAGGGTTTAAAACCCCCCGCAAAGCGCCGCTGCAGCGGTACTTTGCCGGCGGTATCCCCGCGGTGTCCCATTGATTTCAATGGGTAGGAGCGGTGAATACACCGCTCCTTCACGCTCCAAATATGCTGCTAGCAGGACTTTTTTTACCATCCTGCTAGCGCACCGCTCCAGTGTGAAAGCCCTCTGGGAAATGTCTGAAACTTTAAATTTGCATTCTCGGGTAAAAAATTATTAAACAGTTTATACAAGCCGCAATGTTTAACTAGAAAAGGGTGTTTTGAGAAACAGCATAGTCTGAAGACCTGACGTCATTGTTGTGGACATGTATCTAGGCGTGTTATTTCTGTTGGTGCTCAGTGGTATTTAGTGTAGACAACATCCCAGCTCTGCCCTACATTCCATTTCAGCAACAAATATTTGCAACAGTTATATATTGTTGCTAACAGGAAGCTAGTGCCTCACTATTACAGCTAATTTGTTTCTACAGAGCCCCCCCTATGAAGAACAATAAAAGTAACACTAAAAAAGCAAATATATATAGTAATACACAAACTTCCTCTTTATTACTTAAAGCATAACTAAAGGCACATTTTTTTTTTTTTTTTTTTTACAGTTTTGGATAGAGGGGGATTAGAACACTTGTAAATTTTTATTGCTGTCTGTGCCCCCGTTAAGGAGATTCATCCTTTCTGTCCTGTTTACCATTATCATTGCAAGTGAAAGTAAAAAAAAAATCCACAATTTGGGTTGTCCCCAGAAAAGTAATAGGGTGACATTTTCTAATTGGGACATAGGGGTCTCAAAAGAATTCCCTTAATTTGCAGGGATTTCCTCACTTCCTGTCCCATAGCCAAAGAGGAACTGAGAATGGAAATCTCTGCAATGGAACACAGTTGGTGAAAGAAAATCTGACAGGGGTTATAACTCTCCCTTGCTCTATCCAAAATTTAAAACAAAGTTTTGCGTATAGTTCTACTTTAAAAAAAAAAAACAAACATACTATATTTACCTGCTCTGTTCCAGTGGATTTGCACAGAGCAGCCTGGGTCCTCCTCTTCTCGGGCCCCTCTTCGGTGCTCCTGGCCCCTCCCTCCTGTCGAGTGCCCCCACGGCAAGCAGCTTGCTATGGGGGCACCCGAGCCAAGTCACAGCTCTGTGTGTCCATTCAGACACGGAGCCCCACCCCTCTCTCTCTTCTGATTGACTGACTTTGACAGCTGGGGGAGCCAATGGCGCCGCTGCTGTGTCTGTCAGTCAGGAGGAGAGTCCCGGACAGCTAAGACGCTCTTTGACATCGCTGGAGAGGGGGCTTAGGTAAGTAATTGGGGGTGCTGGGGAGGCTGCTGCACACAGAAGGTTTTTTAGCTTAAAGTGGATGTAAACCCAATTTTTTTTTTTTGATGTCATAATGTAGAGAATATGATTTCCTTTCCTTTGAGCCCAGTCTTGCCACACAGATTTACTCGAGGCCTGAGCAATCCTCTTTTATTGTTCAGTTAGAGAAATCTTGACAAAGTCTTGAAAACTTTGTCAAAAACGCCCCCTTGCTGTGAGTGACAGGTAATTTACATATCATTCACTAGCCTATGTAGCCTATGTAGGACTTTTATACTTATTCTCAAGTGTGCAGGCAATGTCACGCATATTCATTTTTTTTTTTTGCGATCTTGAAGCAGTAACTATGGTACTGTCGTAGGGATGAAACACTAATGGGACAAAAGGAGTTATAAGAACTTGCTAGTTAAAGTGGAACTGAACTCTACTATCCTTTTCAGCCAAAGAAGCTACCATCTTGGCCTCTGTTTGATCTGTAACTGCCATGGTGCTGAATACAGTTGTGCTCTCATATGTTAACATACCCTGGCAGAATTTATGATGGCCATTTTTCAGCGAATATGAATAACACAAAAACTTTTCTTTCACTCATGGTTAGTATTTGGCTGAAGCCATTTATTATCAACTGTGTTTACTCTTTTTTTTTAAATCCTAATCACAACCAAACAAGCAAAATGACCCTGATCAAAAGTTTACATACCCCCTTTAACATAAATGTCAGCTTGAAGTCTTTTGTGGTATTGGTGGATGAGGCAAAAAACAAGTAAAAAAGGCGCAACAACACAAGTGTGTATACCTCATATAATATTACCAAATAGTCCAGGGGTGATAGCGATATGTGCACATATATATACCCTCAAAGATTACGAGTGTCTTGGGGTCAGTCAGGGCAGCCACCCAGGAGAACCAGAAAGCAGGTTCCAATGAGCTAGAAGAAAACAAGGAAAGGGGGCGCCTCTGAGTATATATCAAATACAATTTATTATAGTAACAATTAACCACTCACATGGGGGTATAAGATGTCATGTTCAGGTTCTGCATGCTGGGCTGGGAAGATGATGGAACTGCAGATCTCAGCAAGTCCAGATTACAGCTGCTTCACTTTGTCTTGCCTCTCATCAGTGGATGTAGGTATGGCAGAGCGTGGTGCTGGTATGGTCTTCCTTCAAACCCAGGTGCAGATAAAAAGTCCAGTCTCTAGGTAAGGGCACAGGGCCCGTTTTTTTAGAGCAGGGGTTCCGGTGGTGGGGCTGAGGAGGATAAGGGATGGGGGGCGCCAATGCCAGGAGAGCGCTGCGGTAATGTCCAGAGAGCCTGCCCTCTCACCTCTGTGATGTTATGGGACACGGCCTTGTAGAGGGGAGGTGAAAACGAGGAGTGGCCGCATTCTTTTGTCAAGCATCTGACAAAGGAATGCGGCCACTCCCCCAACAGTGGCTAGCCAATCCCGAAACGCGTCGCATTACGGTGACGTCATCGCCGGGCGACTGCGCCGTGTGTTTGCTCTCTAAGCCTCGTTTTCACCTCCCCTCTACACGGCCGTGTCCCATAACATCACAGAGGTGAGAGGGCAGGCTCTCTGGACATTACCGCAGCGCTCTCCTACCCCATACTCATTCACATAGGGTGGGGGCCGGGATCTGGGGGCTTGCCCAAAGCACCCACCCCCATCCCCCCATGTTGAGGGCATGCGGCCTGGTATGGTAAGGGGGGGGGCGTTCATCCCCACTCCCTTTTCTGACCTACCGGGCTGTGTGCTCTGATAAGGGTCTAGTATGGATTTTGGGGGGTCCCCACGCCAAAAAGACCGAAGGCCCTGGTATGCTCTTCGAGGGGAACCCATGATGTGTTTTTTTTAACATTTTGTGTTGAGTTTCCCCTAAAGACTCATAACAGACACAGTGCCTGGTATTGTCGGGGATCAAAGTCTGATCCCTGTTCATTGAAGTCTGATGCATGTCGGACTTCAAGTCGCAAGGCAAAGTCGCATCCACAGTCGTACGATTGTCGTGTCATACCAGTGTGAACCTGGCCTCAAACCCCTTTGTGTCAACTTATGTGCATGTTATCAGGCCAAAATCATCAGGGTATGTTAACTTTTGATCAGGGTCATTTGGGTAGTTCTTGTCATTATGATTTTAAAAAGAGTAAATCCAGTTGATTTCATAATGGCTTCAGCCAAACATTAACAATGAGTGAAAAATACTTTTGTTATTCATATTCTCTGAAAAAATGGCCAAGAAATCATAAATTCTGCCAGGGTATGTAAACATATTGACAGTTTGGTTGAGAGCAAAAGAAAATGTGACAGTATTCCCGACATTCTGGGAATGTAACTGTTTTTAAAATTGTTAAATCACTAGGTTTGGTTCCACTTTAAATAAGTACATGTGTTAATTTGGCATATGTAGCAGGGTATTCTTCTGATTTTAGTGCTTATCAGACCACACATATATAAAATACAAATTGCAGTATAGTTCCAGCTGAGCTATAGTTGCACTTCTACAGCATCTGGTACAGCATTCTTTAAAAACCGAATACAGTATCATTCTTTTTAAGCCCATTTACTGTACAACAGTTCAGACCTTTTTCTACAACAGTTCAAACCTTTTCCTGAAGTGATGTAGGCCTCGTTCACATGGTGTATTTTAATGTATGCCTGTGCAGAGCCATGTTTACAGGAATTCACAGTTGTTCCATGAATCCCTGGGGAGGCAGTCCATTGATGTCAATTGGCATTCCTGTGGGTGCGGGTGCATGTCGGCAAAATCACCCTGGTATGTTCATGGACAGGCACCCACACGGACGTTATATTGAGACACAGCAGCTGTGTCAGTATTGATATTAGAGGGACTGCCCGCACAGGAATGCATAAAACATCTGTACAGTATAGTATGCTGTGTGAACAGGGTCTTAAAGTGGTTAAGTCAGATTTACAAAAAAACTGGCATCCCCTCTGTTGTATGAAGCTATAAAGTATTGTGTGTCAGTGTTTCTAAAATTTATAATCCTAAATACCTTTATGCACAGCTCTATGTGGTCAGGTGACCTTCCTCCTTCCTCGATTTAAGTAGAGCAGCGGGAGATTCCCCTCTGGCATCAGCCAGCAGAGGGAGATCGTGTAAATACACAGCAGCGCTGTGCAAGAAGTTATTTAGGATTATCATTTTAGAAAAACTGACACACAGTACTTTATATCTTCATACAACAGAGGGGATGCCAGGTATTTGTAAATCCTACTTTACAGCCGCAGAGAATAGTGGTAGAAGGGGAGGGGCGGGGAGAAGATCTGCTCTCACACGGATATGGCAGGCAGGGAGGGAGGGGAAGAGACTCTGTGCGCACAGCCAGATGCCGGAGGCATGTAAACTGACCACGGTATTATAGATTAGCAGCCATTATTACCATGGTCCATACACCAAGGGGGACACAGGAACAGGCAGGATCAACCAGGTATTTTACAACATAGAATGGGACAAATGACACTGCAAGAAGCGCTGTGGTATTTATCATGCTTTAAAATAACAGAAGTGCGTTTCTTCTTTCTTTCTTTCTTCTCAAAACAAAAAAATTATAAAACACGAAATGTGCAATTGTAAACTAGTATCTTTGAGCAAACCTTTTGTCAATAATTCACATAAGGTAAGGGTAGGTGTAGCTGCATCACTTTGTTGTCTGTTCTAGTTTTGTAAATGAGGTCTAGTGTACAGATCACCTAATTAGAAGCCTGCTCACAGCTATCATTAAAAATTTTAATTTAAACCAGACATTAGGAAAGACCTTTTAATGAAAGCAGAAAACATAAACTGGCCTTCTAATATGAGATAGATTAACCAGTTAGTTATGCAGAAAAGTAGTGTTAATTGCCATGAAATAATGATCCGTCATTCCCTAGTAAAAGTGTCCCGGCAATAATATTAGCAGTACATCTTCATTTCATTATAAAAAAAACTGAAGCCATACTGTGAGTAGGAGACAGTCATTTCCTGTGGCTGTGGGAAAAAGGCTTTCTACAGTTGCATTAAATGGTATTAGATTTTTAATTTTTTTTTTGTTATATGATGTATGCAAATTATTCTAGAGTTTCTTAATAAGTGCATTTTGGGACAAAAACGGAAGTAATGTTAGACAATTTACATCACATACACACTACCGTTTTAGAACACCCCCATTTTTTTTGTTTTTATTGAAAAGTATGCAGTTTAACCACTTAAGGACCGAGCCTCTTTTTGATATTTGTTTACAAGTTAAAACATTTTTTTGCTAGAAAATTACTTAGACCCCCCCCAAACATATTCTTTTCCTAACACCCTAGAGAATAAAATGGCAGTCGTTGCAATACTTTCTCTCACGTATTTCCACAGCGGTCTTGCAAGCAGACTTTTTTTGGAAAATATACACTTAAAATTTTTTTTATTTATTTTTTTATATTTTCATATTGTGAAAAATAATGTTACGCCAAGTAAATTGATACCCAACATGTCACACTTCAAAATTGCGCCTGCTCGTGGAATGACTACAGACCTTTTCCCTATAAAATCCTTCATAGACGCTGTTTAAACATTTCTACAGGTTGCATGTGTTGAGTTACAGAGGAGGTCCAGTGCTAGAATTTTTGCTCTCGCTCCCAACGATCGCGGTGATACGTCACATGTGTGGTTTGAACACCATTTCATATGCGGGCACTACTCACATATGTGTTCGCTTCTGCGCGCAAGCTCGCCGGATGGGGCGCTTTAAATTTTATTTTGACAGTTTAAAAAAAAAAGTTTGGGTCCCCTTTTATTCCTATTACATGGAATGTAAACATCCCTTGTAATAAAAAAAAAAAGCATGACAGGACTTTTTAAATATGAGATCTGGGGTCAAAAAGACCTCAGATCTCATATTTACACTAAAATGGAATCTTCTTTAAGAGCTATAGGCAGAAGTGATGTTTGACATTGCTTCTGCCCTCCCATGCCATTCAGAACAGTGTAGCCGCACCCAAACAAAGTGTTTAGAAGGAAGTATACATATAAAATGTAATGAAAAGAATGTTACAAAATGTTATGACTTGAAACAGTAGAACAGAATGTGTTGCATTCCATGGTTCTGAGTATACAGAAGATATGACTTTGCACCAAAGTCTTTGTATACATCTTGATAATTTTAATAATATTCATGTTGTTTTTCATATATAAGGCCCCTTGCACACCTAAGCGGTTTCAGGCGCTACAGCGCTAAAAATAGCGCCTGTAATGCGCCTGAAAAAAAGAGAGCCCTTTAACTCCAGTGTGAAAGCGGCCTTACTGAATGCTTTAATGTATAGTTGTATAGCTGAGATGTTTAGGCTTCATGTACACTGCTGCTGGTAAACTGACATTTAGGAGCAGTTGGGCCTTTTTTTTCAGCTGCTCCTGAGCTCTCCTTTGTTATCTAATCAGTACATGTACACAGGGTCGCTTATAGTCATTTCTAGGCAGTTGAGTTTAGAAGCAAGGAGAGCATTCATCAGAGAAGAAGCCAAGAGGCCCATGGTAACTGGTAGCTTTGCAGGCGCTACAGCACTAAAAATAGCGCCTGCAAAGTGCCCTGAAACAGCGGCTGCTGTGTCTCCAGTATGAAAGCCCGAGTGCTTTCACACTTGAGCGGTGCGCTTGCAGGGCGGTCAAAAAAGTCCTGAAAGTCGCATCTTTGGAGCGCTGTAGGAGCGGTGTATTTACCGCTCCTAAAGCGCCCCTTCCCATTGAAAACAATGGGGCAGCGGCGCAAACCCGCCTGCAAATCGACCTTTTTCGGCCGCTAGCAGGGGTTAAAACTGCCCCGCCAGCGGCCGAATATCGCCGCTAAAATGACGGTAAATATAGCGCCGCTTTACCGCCAGCGCCTGCAATGCTCCAGTGTGAAAGTAGCCTTAGTCGTGCACTCCACAAATCTGGCCTTTTTGGAAGTGTCAAAAAGAAAGCCATTGTTGAAAGAAAGCCATAAGAAGCCCCATTTGAAGTTTACGAGAAGCTATGTGGAGGACACAGCAAACATATGGAAGAAGGTGCTCTGGTCAGACGAGACCAAAATATTACTTTTTGGCCTAAAAGCAAAACGCTATGTGTGGTGTAAAACGAAAACTGCACATCACTCTGAACACACCATCCCCATTGTGAAACGTGGTGGTGGCAACATCATGTTGTGGGGATGCTTTTCTTCAGCAGGTTGTTGGGAAGATGAATGGAGCCAAATACAGGGCAATCTTCGAAAGAAAACCTATTAAAGTCTGCAAAAGTCTTGAGACTGGGGCTTATGTTCACCTTCCAGCAGGACAACAACCCTAAACATACAGCCAGAGCTGTATTACATTGCATATAATACAGCTGTATTATATTGCCAAACCATAAAAATAAACCAGTCTGCCAGCTGTGCAGGTCTCCCTTAATTTGTTGAAGAGGAGGAAAATCGAGCGTGATTTAGGAAGGTTGGTTCCTAAATACCAGATTTTCATTTCTACTTTGATGCCTGGCTACTGGACTTCTGTATGAACTTTTGGCTCAAAGCATTTGTTTGCCCCTTGGTATGGTCTACTCTCTCTAATTAATTATAACTTTTCCGTCACTGGATAACATCTACTTTATATTCTTAAAAATCTGGTGCTCCAGGAGGTTATCAAAAGTACCAAAATAAATGCATAAAATTGCAGCATACCAAAGGTCGCTGCTAGGGAGAGAATGCTTTCGTAGGACTTTATGAAATGCTAAATTTTCATAATTTTGCATTTATATTTTTGCCTATAACAGTATATTATTTTTTTTGTGATATGGAAATGTAACATAAAAAATGTAAAAACAAATCCCAGCGCATAAATCATGCCGGTATAGATAAATGAAATGGGGCTCAGGTGCTAATCTTCTAGTCTCTATTTGTATAACACAAAAGCAAATGAAAGACTGAGCCAATGTATCGTACATACAGTGGAACCATGGAGAATTCTGGTATCTGCCCGCCGAGGAGTCTAGCAGGAAGTCAGATCACAGCAACAATAAAGGAATTTGGAGAAGGTGGCCAACAGAGTCCTGTGAGCCTATTTGAGGATATGTGTGGCAGTCTTTCATTTGCTTTTGTGTTATACAAATAGAGACTAGAAGATTAGCACCGGAGCCCCATTTCATTTATCTATACCGGCATTCCAAGCACGGATCAATTATCTTACTTGGACACATTTTTCTGGACACATTTTTTGGTGCATTTTAGTCTTTTGTTTTTACGTATCTATTCACCATTTTTTCAATTTGCTTTTTATCATTTTTTATGATTGATCCATCATGAACACTTGATGTTATATATATACTATGCGCTGAGTCACTTTTACTTTTTAATTTCATTTAAGTGTGTTGGTGCACATGTTAGATTCTGCAGCAGGTAGCAACTTTTATAACACAGAATTTTATCTATTTATTTATGTTTTTTGATATTTATCACAGTATTTTTAAACACCTTTATTGTATTCACTATAATTAGCATTTGCACTTTAGCACTTGTAGTGATCGAATATTATATGATTATTTAGCGGCGCGAAGGACACATTACACTTTATTTTTGGTTGCAAACATGGATAAGTGTGTGTGTGCGCGCGCGTCTGCGTGTACATATATTAAATGTGTGTGTGTGTGTTTGCATCATTTAATTTACAGAACATGCCCACAACTTTGAAGATGTTTTTTTTTTTATTGTGAAGCAAACAACAAATAAGACAAAATAACAAAGTCAATGTGCATAACTATTCACCCCCCTAAAGTCAATACTTTGTAGAACCACCTTTTGTGGCCATCACAGCTCCAAGTTGCTTTGGATAAATCTCTATGAGCTTGTGACATCTTACCACTGGGATTTTTGCCCATTCCGCCTTACAAAACTGCTCCAGCTCCTTCAAGTTGGATGGTTTGCGCTTGTGAACAGCAATCTTTAAGTCTGACCAAAGATTTTCTATTGGATTGAGGTCTGGGCTTTGACTAGGCCAATCCAACACATTTACATGTTTCCCCTTAAACCACTCAAGTGTTGCTTTAGCAGTGTGTTTGGGGTCATTGTCCTGCTGGAAGGTGAACCTCCGACCTAGCCTCAAATCACACATGGAGTGGTACAGGTTTTGCTGAAGAATATCCCTGTATTTGGCACCATCAATCTTTCCCTCAACGTTTCCTAGTCCCGACTGCTGAAAAACATCCCCACAGCATGATGCTGCCACCACCATCACTGTGGGGATGGTGTTTTTTGGGTGATGTGTTGGGTTTGCGCCAGACATAGCATTTTCTTTGATGGCCAAAAAGTAAAATTTTAGTCTCCTCAAACCCCAGACCACCTTCCTCTATACATTTTGGGAGTCTCCCACATGCCTTTTCGCAAACTCAAAACGTGCCATTTTGTTTTTTGCTGAAAGTAATGGTTTTCTTCTGGCCACTCTGCCATACAGCCCAACTCTATGGAGCGTATGGCTTATTGTCGTCCTATGTACAGATACTCCATTCTCTGCTGTGGAACTCTTCAGCTCCTCCAGGGTTACCTTAGGTCTCTGTGCGGCCTCTCTGATTAATGCCCTCATTGTCCGGTCCATGAGTTTTGGTGTGCGGCCGTCTCTTGGCAGGTTTGCTGTTGTGCCGTGCCATGTTCTTTCCAATTGGTTATGATAGATTTGATGGTGCTCCTAGGGATCATCAAAGATTTGGATATTTTTTTTTATAACCTAACCCTGATTTGTACTTCTCATCAACATTGTTCCTTACTTGTTTGGAGAGTTCCTTAGTCTTCATGGCAGTGTTTGGTTAATGGTGCCTCTTGCTTAGGTGTTGCAGCCTCTGGGGCTTTCAAAAAGGTGTGTCTATGTAATGACAGCTCATGTGACACTTAGAGTGCACACAGGTGGGCATCATTTCACTAATTATGTGACTTCTGAAGGTAATTGGTTGCACCAGAGCTTTTTATGGGCTTCATAACAAAGGGGTGAATACATAACCCATGCCAATTATCAGTTTTTAATTTCTAAAAAATAGTTTTATGTATATATTTTTCTAATTTTACTTCAATTTAGACTATTGTGTTCTGATCCGTCACATATAATTCAGATTAAAAACATTGAACTAAAGGCTGTAATGTAACAAAATAGGTAAAAAGCCAAGGGGGTGAATACTTTTGCAAGGCACTGTATATAGACTGTTTTTGTGTTAATTGTCAATGCTAGGTCTCATTATTTTGTCGCTATACGAGCATTTAAATAGTTAAATTTAGACTCTAGGCAGATGTACCAATCGATTCAGTCACTAATTGATGTAGATATATTCCTTTAAAATGTATATTTCATTGCAGCTGGTACTTAAATTTGATTTGGTATCAGCCTCGTGTAATATGTTGTACTGCAGCAGCATGCAGATTGGGAAAGGGATGGAAAGCGCTAGACAATTACATTTTGTTGATAAATCGTGTTTAATGCACATCTGAAAACGAGCTGCATTTTGACAGGAGAGGAGAACCCTGATGATGTCATTCTGCTGCTGCTCTATCGTTGTCCAGTCACAGGCTGGGGACTGGGAGGGGACAAAGATGTATTGCTAAACTGCAGCAGAAGAATTTCAGGTCCCCTGCCTTGACACAACTTTGCTGTGCTTGTCTGACTTGTCTGGCAGAAATACAAATGCTTTTAGACATTTACTTGGCATTCTTGGGCAAGGTAAAATGCAGAAAATATATTTAACAGCCTCTTTTTTTACTTTTTTAATGTAACCGCTTTACAGCAAAACATGATCTCTATACCCACTCATAATAGGCTAGCAGAAAATAGTTTTCTCTTTTTTGTCATGGGAACATTACCAGCGCAGAAAAGTATGTATTCGAGATACATTTCAAGGTCAAGGTTTTATTTAGTCTGCAACACGCTCTTAACAAAACACTGACGTATACCGTCCAGCATAATAGTCAGACTACATACATTGCAACAAATGCATGCATTTTAAAACTAGCAGAGAAATAGTTTTTTCCTGCAGAATTATTTTTGATAACTTGTGCTTAGTTTATGTAATGATCAAAGTTTTGGAAAATCCCATTCTCCAGAAATGTACCCTTTTTTTTTTTTTCTTCATTTCAACAATCTGCCTTAATCAGTTTTGACCATTTTATTGATTATAAGGACACCATCAAAGCAAGAGGAGATTTTTTTTTTTTTTTGATAATGGCTGAAATTTGTTCTGGAACTAAAATGAAAAGAAAAAAGTTGACTGCCAGCTATTATGATGACTGTAAACACTCTTCTATGTAGGTGGAGTGGGGGGAATGGGTGGCATTGCAAAAGAGGCTGCCAGTCAGCTGCGTGTAATGTACATAGGGCATAGGACAGGGGTCAGGAGTGTATAATGCATGCAGGGATTAAATGTGTGTAATATACATGGGTCAGTTGCCAGTTGTATATAATATACATAGGGCAAGGGTCAGGTGTATTTTATGTACATAGTGCATGGGTCAAGAGCCTATAATGTACATAGGGCAGGGGTCAGGTGTGTATAAGGTACATTGGGTAGGAGTCATGTGTATAATGTACATAATACGCTGGTCAGGTGTGTTATGTAAATATAGGATAGGGTTTAGATGTAAGTAGTGTTCATAGAGGTCAGGATACATAACCCTATTTAAAACCTTGACCATGAAAGCTGCTCTGCCCCCTCCTCCTACAATACTGCAAAGCCACAAATGCTCCACTCCGCTTCCCCAGTCACAGATTACAATTCATCACACAGCCCAGGCAGTATTGCTTGCACATTGTTTGCACATACAGGCAGCCCAAGTTCCCTTTCCCACAGTCCCAGTATATTACTGTAGTACTCACATAAAGTGACACTAAACAATATACATATCTTCCAAAAATAATCTATACACGACCACTACTTTTTAATGACCCTGTAATCTGTTTCATGAAACAGTTTCTTACTGTGTTTTTCTGCCCCCTTGTAATGTCCTCTATGAGCGCCCAAATCTCTGCTTTTCTCTCTCGCTTTAATTTGTTTGGATTGAGCATTGCACAATAGTTGCATTCATGGGCACTACTCTAAGCACAGTACAAATCCCATAATCACTAGTCCATCTTGGGAGCCAATGTTCGTACATACAGTGGAACCATGGAGAATTCTGGTATCTGCCCTCTAGCAGGAAGTCAGATCACAGCAACAATAAAGGAATTTGGAGAAGGCCAACAATAATCTAAGGTACTCTTACAATACAAAGTTGAATAGAATTCAGATTTTAGTGTCACTAAGTTTTCGCTTAGACCTCTGATTCCTTCTCTCCTGATCTATCCAAATGTTGATATGGCAGGTGGGTACCAGGCTCGCAGATGCAGGAGATGTAGGGCACGTGCCCCCCTGGTGCCTGATACTAGTTATGCCCTGCAGATTGGCCACGTCTGGTCTGGGCTTCCTTGAATCTTTGCAGAGCACAATTAAATCTCAAGACTATCAAGGAATTCTGGAGTGAAATATGCTGCCCAGTGTCAGAAAGCTCTGTCTTAGTCACAGGTTGTGTGTCCTCCAATAGGAAATTACCCATAACACACTAAAAGCACTCGGGATGGGAAAAGAATAAAAAATTGGACTATTCTGAAGCAGCCCTCTAAACCCTGGTCTGAATTTTATTAAACATCTATGGAGAGAGCGGAACCGTGTATCTGTAGAATGAACCTGAGACAGTTTAAGCAGTTCCTGAAGAAGAGCTGGCCAAACTACTTTTTGGCAAGAGTGAAAGTCTCATTAAAGATTGTGCGATTTTCTTTCCTGCAACCATGGGGTGCAGGAAAGAAAATTGCCAGATTTCCCCCATCAGCACAATCAATGGAAGCTGTCCCTGCCATGAGAACACACAGTGATTATTGCCAGATGCTTTAGCTGCTGGCAATGATCGCATGGAAAATATGACAGGCTGGTTGTACGATCGATCAATCAACTTGGGTGCAATCAGCCTGCCCTGTCTTTTTTTTTTTTTTCCATTTTTTTTTTTTTTTTAGCAAAAAATAAAAAACCCAGCAGTGATTAAAAACCACCAAAAGAAAGCTCTATTTTTGTGAAGAAAATTATAAAAAAAAAAAAATTGGCTCCCAGGCCAATTTTCAGTTTTCAGCACTGACACACTTTGACAATTGTGCGGTCATGCAACACTGTTCCCATATGACATTTTTATCATTTTTTCACACAAATGGAGCCTTCTTTTGGTGGTATTTGATCACCACTGTGGTTTTTTTATTTTTTTCTAAACAAAAGACAGACAATTTTGAGAAAAAAACATGTTTCATAGTTTTAGAAAATTTTGCGAACAGGTAATTTTTCTACTTCATTTATACGCGCTGATAGGGCTGCACTGATGGGGCTGCACTGGTAGGGCACAGATGACTCCATGGCTGCTCTCCTTGATCGGGACCGATGTCTCTCTGACAGCCGCCGGTGATCAGCTTTTTTTTTTTTTCCTCCTCACGCTATCAGTGTGAGGAGAAAAAATAGCTGATTACCGACTCTGTATACATCACATGATCAGCTGTCATTGGCTGACAGCTGATCACGTGGTAAGGGGTCGGGATCGACCCCTTACTCGATCTGTGATCAGCCAAGTCTCGTAGACTCGCTGATCACAGAACATGCCATGCGCGCCTTGCAGGGGGGGCGCAGGCTGCTCTAAATAGATGCCCTCCCGGCAAAATAGGTCTGCGCTGTAGCCATCATTCGGCTATAGCATGGACGGGAAGGGGTTAAATTGTGGTGATACATATGTAAATCAAAATTTCTTAATAAATGTATGATTGCAGTACCTTTTTATTAGTGGACAAATTCATAAATCACTAAGATTATCAAACCATACATAACGCACACAATATACAATAAAGTGGTTGTGCTGTGCTTGTTATATTTATTGGCATCTGTGAAAAGTGAAAGGTTGTATGTTACAGTAAAAGTCCATAAAGTGACGTGCTAAAAAACAAAAAGTCCATAATGTAATATTGATTGGATTTCATAAATCTTGCGATGTGGTGGTGGTTATCACACATGCTCCCCCTTCTCCGCCTCACTCACCAGAGTTTCCCCCCTATTAAGGGGTACAACAGCATTTACAGCACTTTGCGGCTGTACACAATTCCTGATGCAGAGCTGCCTCGGTTTCTCCTGCGATCTCCGTTCCCTCCAGACTCCTCACATGCAGAGACAAAAAAAATGGGCCCCATAGTGTATATCGGTTTTACCATTTCAATGTTGGTATAGAAATGCACTTGCATTGTGTAAGAGAATATACAGCATTTAAAATCAGGAAGTCCGGTACTCATGCTGCATGGACCAAAACCAGAAGTGACGCACTGATGCTGGAAGCTCTTCCCTATGCATTTCGTCTCATCAACGTCATCAGTTACGGCCTCCGCTAGAACACTCCGGTTAGTGCTCTCAGCCATTGACTGAGAGCACTGATCGGCAGTCCTTTTTTGTCATGCCCCTTCGACATAAGCTGGCCCGACTCCAGTACACACAAGCCGAATGTCCGCCAGTTTCTATTGAACTCCCCAATGCCCCCATTTGACCCATGAGTACTAGGCTTAATGACAAGATCATCACAGGTGCAACATGCATAGTCACAAATTAGGCCATATTGTTTAACACTTTGCTGGAGAACCTAGAATAAGTGATTGACATTTGATAGTGAAACCTGCTCCTCCATGTGCATCTCCTTCCTTGTGATGGATTTCTTGTATTGGAAGACGATTTCAGCAGTAGATTATTTGATATACGTTTGAAAACAAGTGTTAGTGGATGTAAACTCTCACATATACCCAGTGAAGTAAACAGCCTCGGATGAAACAAATCTCCCTACATAAGTTTTACATGTTTATCTGCCCTCTTCAGCTTTATATACTGTTTAGAAAGTGGACATCGTGTTAGAATTATCACTTGCTCATTATGCACCCTGAGAGAAGTCTTGGATTACACTGGGAGACAGCTGATTGGAGGAAAGACACACACCCTCCTCCAAATAGGCAGAGACTTTTAGAGCTGTGCTGTGAGTAAAGCAGCTTTCTGCTAATCTATTTATAGCACCCTCCCTGACAAAAATTTCAGGCTGGTTTTATCACATGTGTCTGAGAACTTGTCAGAAGTTATCATGCTGATAACAGAAGAACAGAGCAGGAGAAAGCCACAGGACTCAGTGCTCTGAAAAGAAATAAGAAATCACTGCAGATATGTGCCCAGGTCAAATTTCATGAATCGGGTTTACATCCACTTTAAAGGTTGCAGCAATCGCTGATATTTCTCACACGTACTTCTGAAGAGTTTTTCTATATACTTCATCCAATATTATCCAAAAATAGATTTTATAATTTGTAGTGTCTCGTTTGTTTAATTTTTAACTAGTGTTTTAATTTATCTTTTTGATTTTAGTACCAGTATTGTATATGTTCCTATGTGTCTACACACCATCCACGGCTACACCTGTTTTTTCGTGCCTATCTGCATATTCTCTTTCATCCGCCTTACCAGTGCTTTCTGCACTTTGCAGTAAACTAACCCTTCCAGTTTGTCGCACTGCCCTTCGGCCCATCCTTGGCTCCAAGAGTATTCAAAAAGGTATAGGACTGCAACTAACGATTATTTTCATAATCGATTAGTTGGCCGATTATTGTTTCGATTAATCGGTTAATAACCTTAAAAAAAGTGTGGTGTATAATTTAGTTAATATGTAAAGTTTAAAAAAAAAAAAGGCAATCTATTCTTAAATACTGTATCTCTATGCAGTGGTAAATATAAACAACCAACCATGGTTGGGGAGCAAAATATCGAATCTACTCTGAGAATAACAGACAGAAGCGATATACTGTATATACGCTATTATACTGTATATACGCTATTAGAGGAGATATACTGTATATACTATTAGAAGAGACATACTGTTTTTTGGCCAATTTGTTGTTGGGCAAATCAAAAAACATGATTTGCTGCAAAAACGCATTACATGCTTTTCTGCATCTTCTCCATTGAAGTATATTAAACCAAAAAAGCACAGTTTTGCGTTAAAAAAAAAAAAAAGTCCCTGACCCTTTTCAAATACGCAGCAGCTGAAAAAAGCATAGATGTGAACGTGTCCCATAGGAAACCATGTAAATGAACTGTAGTGTGTTTCTGCAAAAAGCACCAAAAAACACATAGATGTGAACCAGACCTGAGACGTTTAGTAACATAATGGGGGTTAAAAAAAACTAAAATGAGACCTTTTATAGTGCAACAAAAAAAAAGCAGATAATCACTACTGTAAGGGGTTAATTTTTTTTACTGTAGATCTGTGAAAGTAATATTTACAGTAGCGATTTTCTCATTTTGTACTATAAAGGGCTAATTTTAGTTTTTTTTTTTTTTTTTTTTTTTCAACCCCATTATGTTACTGGCCGATTAATCGATTATGAAAATAGTAATCGATTAATTTCATAATCGATTAGTTGTCGATTAATCAATTAGTTGTTTCAGCCCTAGAAAGGTACTTGCACCCCTTAGGAGATTAATCTTTACTGGCTGAATGTGGTCAGAGCCATCAGAGTGTACCTAAAAGTTAGTTTCTATCAGGAAGATGGACTCCCTATTTGCCTTCATCTCAGGACCTTGCAGGGAACAGCTATCTGTCCTCGTCTCCCAATTGTGCTCCTGCACTGTCACATGCTTTTCTAAAGCAGACAACAAGGGTCCAATTCAACACACTCTGTGCAGGCTTGGTGTAGCCTCTAAGAAATGCCATGAAGTCATCACAGGGGGTTTTATACGTAATGCTGTGGAAATCTAAATGGCATTCAGTAAGTGTTTGCATTTACTTTTAAGCCTGTCGAGACTATAAATCAGCACCTATCCCAGATATCCGTAAATAGATTTCTGCCTATCACTGCTCCTACCACCACCAATATTTTGTTTGCTATATATAAAAAAAAAACAAAAAAAAAAACACCTGAATGGGTGGGTTTCACATGATCACATTTTCATGATCGCTACTGAGCATTTCCAAAGGACAAAAAGACTAAATCAAGGATATGCTTTGTGTACCATGATTCTATGATTCGACAGAGTGATTCTAGCATTTCTGTCCTGCCTCTCCAGCTTATCTAGAGACTATTTTGCATTCACTGAGAAAAATATAAGAAGTCCTGTGAATGGCACCCATGCCCCCTGTGATTACTATGCATCAGTTCAGCACAGGATAGGCAAGACATCAGCCATCACTGTAGTGGTGACTACTACAGTGATTATCTGCTTCCACAGCAGTCTCAAAGGTATGGCATATGTATATTTAAGTTAGTCCAAACTGGACCAATTTAACTATGCATTAAAATCTATACTTGGTGTTCAGATTTCATTTTAAGTAAGACTTTTCTTTTATCAACCTGATTGCCCTAATTTGTACACTGTAGAGCTCCTTTAAACAGCTTATTGTATATGCCCAAACTATAATCCATATTCATGATGTAGCCTTACCCAGGTCTATAGAAGAGAATTCTACAAGGGAAATTCTATACTTCATATGTTTTGATTTCTTTTTTTTTTTATACATTCCAAGATTTTGTTTTTGCAGCTGCCATTTGAATTTGAGTGATACTGCTTAGCTTACTGTTAACATTTCCAGGTACTTCTGAAGTTTTTCCCCTTTTCTGTCTAGAGGCTGACTAATTTGGCATAGCCTTATAAGCATTTTTACATTTATTTGCCATTTAATATCCCATTGTGACAGTTTGTCAAGATCCTCCTGCAATGTTACTATTTTGCTGAGATTTTAATGGCAGATTGCCATTGGTTCCATCCACAGGATAACATTATTGTTATAATATGAAAGAATTAAATAATCCTATTTGTTAGACTATTTTTTAATGAACCTGCAATTTTTTCCATGATTATTCTCCTCAATATATTTTTGTATATTAACCCTCCTGCCAGTAATCCTGAGTGTGACTCGTGGTTAAATTTCAGTATCATTAGCGGTAACCCCAAGCCACACTCGGAATTGCATTGCAGAATCCTGAAACAACATACTTACCTTGTCACCAGGATCCTGTGGTGTCCCCCTGCTGTGTCCTCCGCCGGATCATCTGCCCAATGTCCTGTGTTCCGGGCTCCATTCCCTGCGAGTGTCGTGATGCATGGGGGTGGAGCCCGGTGGCAAATTCAAAAAGTACAAAAAATATAACATATGCAGTAAACTAATCAAATTTCCATGCAAAAACAATGTACCACTTTGAGATTAAAAAATCTGACATAATCATACCGCCAGGGAGGTCAACAATCAGAATATTACTATTTATACACAGCAGAAGTCAGGTTTGCTACTCTTAAGTGTCCTAAATATAGTGTTTACCCATTTTTAATGTTACAACATAAACTGCATCAGCCTTGTGCAACTCCCCACTTAAAAGAATGGAAAAAACCCATATACAGTATTTCACAAAAGTGAAGCATCTGTGGGGCATCCTCAAAACAGAAGGTGGAGCAGAGCAAGGTCTCCAACATTCACCAGCTCCGTGATGTGGTCATGGAGGAGTGGAAGAGGACTCCAGTGGCAACCTGTGAAGCTCTGGTGAACTCCATGCCCAAGAGGGTTAAAGCAGTGCTGGAAAATGGTGGCCACACAAAATATTGACACTTTGGGCCCAATTTGGACATTTACACTTAGGGGTGTACTCACTTTTGTTGCCAGCGGTTTAGACATTAATGGCTGTGTGTTGAGTTATTTTGAGGGGACAGAAAATTTACACTGTTATACAAGCTGTACACTCCCTACTTTACATTGTAGCAAAGTGTCATTTCTTCAGTGTTGTCACATGAAAAGATATAATAAAATAGTAGCTATGAAAAGTGTAGCTGCTGAGTTTTATTAAACACACACTTACCTGTGCCACTGTCCCGCGGTGCGCTCACCCCAGCAGTTTTCTTTCGCTCTCCTCCCTCAGCGGCACCGGCATCTCTACTATGGGCACAGCTGTGAGCGCTTCACAGCCGGGTGCCCACTGTGCATGTGCACTTGGCGCTGCGCTCTGTGATTGGTCCCAAAGTTTTCTAGGACCAGTCCTGTGTCCCAGAAGACTTTGCGAGGGAGGGGGAAGGAGAACTTCCACTTCAGATCACCTAAGGCGACCGGAACAGAAGTGGCTGCAGGTACCTGTCAGAATCGGGTACCCACTCCCCCCCCTGCCTAAAAGCTCAGTTTCCCCATCAAGAGCTGTGGAGGAGGCCTTAAAGCGAAAGTTCCACTTTTGGGTAGAGCTCCGCTTTAAGTCTTGCTTCTGTTTAAGATGTAGTACTAAAACAAAATGCATTATTATAGCTGAATTGCAAAAATACCATGTTATTGATTGGTGTTGTAGTGGGCCTTTACACTGTATATATCTTGACATATATAAAACTCTTGATTATATATGTATGTACATATTGTAGCAGGGCGTCCCAGAGAGAGCCGGGGAAAAAAACGAAAAAAAATAAAAAAAAAAACCCTACAAGGCAAAGGCATAATGAGCTAGTATGCACCGCACCTGGGTGCCAGAAATCTTGCTGTTGTTTTTTTTCCCCGGCTCTCTCTGGGACGCCCTGCTACAATATGTACATACATATATAATCAAGAGTTTTATATATGTCAAGATATATACAGTGTAAATGCCATAGGTCATCAGTTTAGTGTTACGGAAGGGGGTCTTTTGCTTGAATTATTGCTCTCACTCTTGTGTGCGCGGCAATATGTAACGCGTGCATCGCAATAGATTTTTTCACACGTAGGCGCCCCCCATGCATGCATTTACGTTCGTACGTGGGGGCGGGGCTCAACATTTTTTGAGTGGGATTGTATGTGCTTTTTTGCTTAAAGTGGAGGGCCCACCAAAAAAATTAGAAGTCAGCAGCTACAAATACTGCAGCTGCTGACTTTTAATAATCGGAAACTTACCTTTCCCGGGGTCCAGCGATGCTGGGAATGAGACCCCCCCCCCCTCGTTCCCGCTCCGCTCGCGGCGCCGGCATTCTTAATGTGGGCAACCCGGCTGTGGCTTCACAGCCGGGCACCCACTGCGCATGCGTGAGCTGTGCCGTGCACCGTGATTCGACGCAGATGACTGTGCGGCGCCTAGGGGAAGTGATGTCATTGCCCGGGCAATGAAGGTGGCAGACTACGAGGGACCCCCTAGCAACAGGCATTTAGAGGTGAGTAAAAAAAAAAAAAAAATCCAATTTTTTTTTTCTTTTTTTTAATGATTTTTAAGCCAGATTTTTTTTTTTGGTGGCAACACCACTTTAACTTTTTTTATTTATTTATTTTTTACCACATAGGGGACAAATAGCCCATGTGATGATTTTTAGGTGACAGATTCTCTTTTAATGAGACATGCAGTAAAAGGGGGTATGTGGAGGCAATTAGGCGGCAGCGCAGCCACCCAAAGGCATCTGCCTGTCCGTTTTACACACAATCCCGGTAACTGCAGCCACTGGATTGTGTGTGAAACCCCCTGCTCTCAGGGCCCTATGATGTATGGACCTGGCAGCAAAAGGGGTTAGTAAAGTGTTGGGGATAATGCGCTAGGCATTTGCGCCCTCTTTGTTTCTTGTTTTTTCCTACTGAAGAATGACATCATTTAAATGACAGTTTATGTCCCTGGGGTTCAGCTTTAAGATCACTTACAAGTGTACTAGATGCTTCAATTGATCTGTCATACTGGTTATATGCATCTCTCACCCAAGTTATTAAAAAAGGATTTGCGTAATAAAGGGAGATATTAGTTAATGGTATTAAACATATGGGCAATGACTGTTCAAGTATGTTACATTTTTATTTTCAGTTATTTGTTACAGCTGAAATGATTATTTCTAGTAAAGCTGGAGTCTTTTGCATTGAAAAAGAGAATCAGCCTGCATATGGCCACTGCTTGAACCAGGAGGGGTTTCCAGTAGCTAGAGAGGAAATGCTAATAAAATATCATAGGTAGAGCAAACTTTCTAATCTATAGAGTTAACACATTTTCTATGGGATGAAAACCCCAAAATCAAAGGATTTGGTTCTCTAGTCTGGGGCTTGAAGCGGAGTTCCGCCCGCCCCTTTAAAAATTAAGTCAGCAGAAACACTTAGTGCAACTGCTGACTTTTAACATTAGGACACTTACCTGTCCTGGAGTCCAGTGATGTCGGCACTGCAGCTGATGTTTCCATCCGATAAGCGGAAGTTCCACTTTTGGATAGAACTCTGCTTTAAGCATGGTGCTAACGATCCAAACCAAGAGATGTACTGTATGTAGTTACATGGAATGTGAAGACTTTTTCTACAAGACCGAAACATTACAGAACCTAAAGAAGGAAGAAAGTATTTAGTGGTGGCAACAGCAATACAAAAAAGCTGAGGAGAAAGCAGAATTTTATTTCCATGCTTTCTTTTCAAATTGTGATGATAGGGATTTAGGTGGAGCGGGTTTCCCTTTTGAGAAGAGACATAAACCATCTGTTCTGATTTCTGTTACTTTTAATTAAACCTTTCCTTCTTATGAAGGCTCATTTCTTTAATGTTTGTGTCTAGCCAGAACATTTTTTTTTTACCTTTTGGATTTAGTAGGGAATGGTTAGAATCACTTGTCATGAATGTTTTGCTGTCTGTGTCCGATTGGGAAAATTTCCACTTACTTTCTGTTCTAATAAGCAGAAGAAAGTGCGACCTATCTCCAACGTGAGGTTAAATGCCTCCACTGGAAGCTTTTACCTTTACCTTTCGATGACAGACATAAAATGTTGGATTTCCCACTACTTTCTGTCCCAATGACAGTCATGTCCAAGACATATCGAGAGGGTGCATCTGGCCAGCTGGCACACAACATAAGAAAACCTTTTAGGAGTTCCAACCCTTCCATACCCAAGAAAAGTGTTGTCTAGAGATTTACTTTTAACACTTCCCTTGAATGTATGTATGCAGAAAACTATTTCTGAAGGTGATTGTGAAGTAATGTGATATACTGTATATGAAAACGCATAGCATCAGGGTGGATTTGATTTAAGTCGCTAGTTAAAAAGGCTTCATTTAACTTGAATTTAATAAATATTTTTTAAAGAGCAACTGTCATCTGTCCCACAACGGCTCCTCCTCTGACGCGCTGCTGACTCACCGGCAGTCTCATTCACTTTAATGGGTTGGCTGGTGATGCGGCACTGACACAGCAAGGGGAGGGAGGTGGTGGCAGCAGGTGATTGGATGCCTGCTAACAGGTGCTGCCATGATGGATCTGAAATGACAGGTGCTCTTTAAATGTAAGGACTTATTCTTGCTGGAAATTAGAATCTTTAATATTTGCAAACAAAATGAAGGTTTCCTATTTAGAATAATAAGCTAATCAGGTTAGTAAAACAGCGATATCGGAACCAATTCAATCATACAGTTTGTAGTGTACATAGATTTGCAAAACAATGGGATAAAGAAATAATCCTGAATTTTGGTTCATCTCATGGTTACTGTGACATTGTGTGAATGCATCATTGCTGTGCATGCTATCTCAGAGAGCTTGGATTCATTGAAGCCTCATGCTACATAACTAAAGCTCCATTTCATGCTGAATAAACTCAATTATTAACCACTTTCAGACCGGACCAATTTGCAGCCAAAGGACCAGGCCCCTTTTTGCGATTCGGCACTGCGTCGCTTTAACTGACAATTGCGCGGTCGTGCGACGTTGCGCCCAAACAAAATTGACATCCTTTTTTTCCCACAAATAGAGCTTTCTTTTCGTGGTATTTGATCGCCCCTGCGTTTTAAATTTTTTGCACTATAAACAAAAATAGAGCGACAATTTTGAAAAAAACGCATTCTTTTTTACTTTTTGCTATAATAAATATCCCCCAAAAAAATATATAAAAAAAAATTTTTTTTTCCTCAGTTTAGGCCTATACGTATTCCTCTACATATTTTTGGTAAAAAAATGGCAATAAGCGATTGATTGGTTTGCGCAGAAGTTATAGCATTTACAAAATAGGGGATAGTTTTATAGCATTTTTATTAATAATTTTTTTTTTTTACTAGTAATGGCGGTGATCAGCGATTTTTTTTTTTTATTGTGACTTCGACATTATGGCGGACACATCGGACATTTTTGACACATTTTTGGGACCATTGTCATTTATACAGCAATCAATGCTATTTAAATGCATTGATTCCTGTGTAAATGACACTGGCAGTGAAGGGGTTAACCACTAGGTGGCAGTGTAGGGGTTACATGTCCCTAGAGGCGCGTTTCTAACTGTGGGGGGGGGGGCGTGGCTGTCAGCTAGTGAATGCTGATCTCTGCTCCAATCACAGGGAGCAGAGATCGGCGTCACTAGTTGCTAGGCAGAACAGGGAGATGCTGTTTATTTTCGCATCTCCCCGTTCAGCCTTCCCATGAGACGATCGCGGGTATCCCCGCCGGCGGCGCGCGCCCGATGGGACGGCGGCATCTTGAAGGGGACGTACCTGTACGCCCTTATGCCTGTCCGTGCCATTCTGTCAACGTACATCGTCGTGCGCCGGTTGGCAAGCAGTTAATGTATCTTAAATAGACTTTTGCTCCAAAAGCATTTTATTAAAATAAATTTGATGAAAATCTAAAAAAATCATTGATTTATATCCACCCTGCATAGCATATTAATAGTAGTGTTCGGTAACTAGTTTTAAAATGCTAGTGTGTCTAGGATTAAAGCCAGAGATGAGAAATGACAACATTTCTCTTTTGGACATTGGCCAGATTGGTATGATTCACCCTGTAAACCTACTGTTTAAGAGTAACTCCACTTTGGTGAGGATAAAACAAAAACAATTCTCTATGGTTGATCAATGTACATTTCAAGGATTTTAACAAACAGAGTCCTACCTGATTCTGTTCTTAAGAAAAAGCTGTATGTTCTACTATATCCTTGGAATATACGGATTCCTGAATAGAAGTGTCTGTGTTCATTCTAATTAGCTGATGCACTTGCAGTGTTCTAATGAGTAAAGTAACAGGGGAGTATCTCACCAAAATATTCCTGTTGTAGAGAATGCCTAAAATCTAACTTGTATATTAGTGCAGACTTCCCGGACATCAGTGAGCCAATCACAGAAGAGAATGTGAAATTTCTGTGTACAGAATGCTTCCAGGTTGCCACATTGCATTGAATTTTACAGAAAATTACAGCGACTGAAGATAGAAAAGGAAAAGTAGTATTTAATATGATTAAATTTACATTATGGCTTGTGTAGCTGCTAAATATGCTATAGTATTTCTTTCAGGAAAATGAAGCTATCCTTTAAGCAGAAATTTAGACAAAATTGGGGTTTATAGGCTTTGATTGGATAAAAGTGTTTGTAATGCTTATTATTCTAAATGTCAAAATTGCCACACTAAAATGGTGCAGATCAATAAGTCTTGAAAATGTCTATGATCTTTCTCCAGTGATGTGCATGAGAGGACTCTCCCTTCTCATTGGCTGATACAGCAGCGGGAGTCATTGGCTCCCACTGCTGTCAATCACAACCAGTGAACCAATGAGAAGAGAGGGGCCGGGGGCCCAGCACTGGCTCTTTGTGTGAATGGACATGCAGAGCAGCAGCTCGGGAGTGAGCCAGCTCAGGTGCCTCCATTGCAAGTTGCTTGCTCTGGGGGCACTTGGCTAGAGGGAGGGGCCAGGAGCGCCAGTGGAGGGCCTGAGAAGAGGTGGATCGGGGCTGCTTTGTGCAAAACAGAGCATGTAAGTATAACATTTTTGTTTATTTTTTTTAATTATTGACTTTAATGTCACTTTAATTGCTATTTTACATGATGATTAATAAAAATCTGACGGTGACCACTGTCAAATGTGCTGTATTTCTGAAGCCACACTGAATGCTGCCATAAAGGATCGAGTGTGTATATCTTTCCACTCCAGCTAATAGTATATTAAAATATTGTGAATTGTTAGACATGGTGTCATTTTATATGATGTTTCTTATACATTACAGAAGCAAGCAAGCTGGTCATGTCGTATGTTGCAGCAGTTTGTGGTAAAGGAACTGAAGTTAATCAAGTGAAGGAACAACTTTTGCAGTCCAACCCAGTCCTGGAAGGTGTGGTGCTTAGATTCTTTATGTATGCCAACGTTTTCCAAATGTTTGTTACCTTCATGTGCTACCATTATCTTCAATAATCCATTTCCCCATCCATAATGGAATTTGTGTGGGAAAGTAATGTGACCCTTTAGAGGTATTTTTGGTAAATCTGGTGTCTACATTTTTTTTTGTTCTAAACCAGTGGCCCATACTCCCGCAACTTGATTTCTTATTTTGATGTAGGATTTTGTCAGCCGTATGTATGTTTCTTCCAAGTGCAAGTATGCTGGCTTATACATTTTGACATTGCAATAAAAAAAGACAATAAAAATGCAACCCTCACTATTTCTTCCAAGGGAGACATAGACCAGTGCTAAGAGGTTGTCCCACCCTGTGTTGTCACTTTGCAGAATGGGTCTCGGGGCTCAATTGTTCCAACATTGTCCAAAATAGTCTCAGCAGATGACTATTAGGCTCCATGCACACTAGCATTTTTATCTGCTCCTAGAAGCTAAATAGTGTTATTCTATGTGTCCATGCACACTACTTTAGGCTATTAGTATTTTTTCAGCTTCAGCGTCTAGGAGCAGGGAAAAAAAAAAGGTTTTTGTACAAAGTTTTTCGGAGTGTTTTTCTAGCAGAAAAAAACACTGAATTCTCCTTAAAGAGGAATTTTTTTTTTTTTTAAAAGTCAGCAGCTACAAATACGGCAGCTGCTGACTTTTTTAAAATAAGGACTCACCTGTCACAGGGTTCAGTGATGTCGGCACCGGAGGCCATACCATTCCTCGGTCCTCGGATGCTGCCGCCGCCGCCATCCTCTGTGAGGGAATCAAAAAGTGAAGCGTTTTGGCTTCACTTCCTGGTTCCCTACTGCGCATGCGCGAGTCGTGCTGTTCGTAAGTCCCCGCTATATCCTGGGACACGTCTGTGTCCCAGCAGACAGCGCGGGGGGACGGGAAGAGGCGTAGACTCCCGTAGGAGTCTATGCCCGGAAGTGGGTGCAAATACATGTCTTAGACAGGTATCTGCACTCCCTGCCCCCTGAAAGGTGCCAAATGTGACACCGGAGGGGGGGGGGGGTAGGGCTCTGAAAAGCAGAGGTTCAATTTTTGTGTGAACCTCCGCTTTAACATTCCCATATGCAACTGACTGCTTCTAAATGCTATTAAAATGCTCCTAACCGCTTTTTTTAAACTTCTTTTTTCTTCATGTACTGCGAAAAAAGCTAATAAAATGCTAATGCTACTAGAAGCTAGCACAAAAATGCTATTATCAGCATTCGTCATCCAGGATATTTTTTCTAGCTTTTTTGAGCTTATGAAAAACGGTAGTGTGCATGGAGCCTTAAGCAGCAAAAGTTAAAAACATTGAGTTCTCTGGCCCCCGTGACTGCTTCATGTGTAACATACACAGTTTCTCAAAAGCAAATGGATGATTTTAGGCATTGCAACCTTCAAAATGCTTAGCCACATAGAAAATGTTTGTTGTTCCCGCTTAGCTAAATCAATATTATATCATCTGTTTAAGACCACATATGTGTAAGGTTAGCTGTGTTAATCAGTGCCCTGGGGGCCCTAAATCCCAAGGAGTCCTGATATGCAAATTTCAACCATCTACACTGGCATCACTTATGCCACCCCTTGTTCCTTGCTGTTGGCTAATATCACCCTTTATGGTGCTAGGATGACCAACAAGGGACAGCTTGACCCGACTCTTGTGTGTAGAAATTTTCTGAAATTTCCATACAGAACTCCTTGGGATTAGTGACTCTAGGACTACTGAATAGGGATGTGCCTGGAGGTGCTTGTTAAAATACTCCAATGGTTTTATGTGACTTTGTGTCTGTGCTACCTTTGCTATCCTCTCCCTAGCATGTCTGACAGTCTACTTTTGCTTTCAGCTTCCATACATAACTCTTTTGGATTTATTGCTATGCTTTTTGCTTTAAGAGACTTTATCCTTTTTTTTTTTTTTTTATTATTTTATAGACAAAAAACTTTTTTGAGTGTACCTTCTGCACAAACTAGCCTTAGATGAAACTATATATAAGAAATATATATATAAGAAACCGAACAATTTAAACATTTGTCACATGGATTATGATTTTTACTTTTTTTTTTCTTAATTAAATCAACCTAATGCCAATTCACACCAGACATAAGGTTTTTGAACTGTATATGCAACACTTTACTCTTTCCATATGCTCTTAATTCAAATGTTGTAAAAAGAGAAAAAAATTACAAGCTTTTGTCCTTTATGAAAACTTTGATATGGTATTTTTTCAATAATGCATCTTAGGCCCGATGTACACGGGACACTGCTAAACGTACGTTCAGAGGCACTTTTTTCAACTACCCCTGAACTCATTCAAAGTTATCCTATGTACACAGTCTCAGTGATTTCCGTTTTTAGGCAGTTGCGTTTTTAACAGCGTTTCTTCGAAAGCAATAAAATGGGTTCAGACACCAAAGTTTCAGACGCCAAACGCGGTAACCTACGTTTCGTTTATAGGCGTTTTTCGTTTTTGGCCATTTTAGAAAAACAATTTAAAAAAAACTATTTTTTTTTTAAGCGCAAACGCGGCAAAGCGCCGCTAAACGTGGCATGTAAATGCGGCAAAACTGACATTTTAAACGTGGGTTACTATCTGTCGTTAAATCGTTCAGGAGAGGTTGTAAAAACGTCCCGTGTACATGGGGCCTTAGCCTGCCTTTCTTTTTGTGTGCACCACACAAAACAGATATGAAACTTTTGTTTAGCTTACGGCTGCTTGGTAATTTCAGACTGGATTATACCATTGTCAGGGGCAATGGTCATACTCCCTGTGGCGACATCGCTTTTATTCATCTTACAGGGAAGAGCTCTTGGGAGCATTAATCAGATAGAGCACAGACTCTTTGCACTTGCAACCAAATGTAAGAGAGACAGTCAGACCCTATAACATCTCAGGGCCTGCAAAAATTGTTTCATCTTTTAATATCAGGAAAAATATATTTTTGACCTAATAATCAGGAAAACGAGATCTGGTTTGTAGAGAGTTGTAATGCTTGCTTTGGAGTGCAAGAAACCGCAACTAATGAAATTTAGGATAGTGCTAGGTTTTAGTTCTCCAAGCATATATACATACTGTTGTTGATTTACTAAAACTGGAAAGTGCAAAATCTGATGCAGCTATGAATAGAAACCAACCAGCTTCCAGGTTTGTTTTTTTGTGTTTTTTTTTTATTTTTTTTAAGAAGCTGATATACTACCATGCACATTGGCACCAGATTTTGTACTCTGCCTTTTAAATAAATCTTCCCCAATGTATGCTTAGAGAACATAATCCTTGGATAGCATCAGCTTGCCTCTTAAAGGATAAGTTGATCTTTTAATTAAAAGTAATAAATGCAAATTTTTTTGCAGGTACAAATTTGTATTTAGTATTTTTTGTTTTAGGAGCCTGGAAAGCATTGCACCAGCAATTAGCAGATCTCTGATACTATGCAGGTCCCCTGCAGACTGTCCGTGTAAGCTGTCTGCCTGTACATCATACCAGCAGGCAGTTTTACACTGACAGGAAGAATCAATGAACTAGCACATTGCTCAACAGCACCATGGTAGTTCATTGAGAACTACAGGCCGACAGCCGCAAAGGCTGTCGGTACTTGTAGTTCATTGGTTCACCAGGATCTGGAAATCAATGACGCAGCCGTGTGGGTGGAGCCCTACATGGCTGCGTTGTATTTGAATTGTGCCAGTGAGTATGGGAGAAGATCCCTGGCTTGCTGCCACAAGGAGGGAGGGGGGAGGGGAGGGATATGTCTGAATATGTTACACATTACACCTTAAATATGGGTGTAACATGTCCAGAAAGGTGAACTTATCCTTTAAGTCACAACTTTACACGCTCCTGTTGGCCCATCACTGTGATAGGCAGCTTCATTGGTCACAAGAAATGTGCAGAAGGTAGGACTGGAAAGGCAAGCTTCTGCACTATCTGGAAGTTCCGGCCAGAGCACCGGAGATGCACAGGTTACTTGAAAGTTTTGACGGCTTCCCCAGGTATGGGTGGGGTACTTTTTGGCTTTCTAAACTTTATATATAATATATATCTGCAGCAGCTTTTTAATTTCTACCCCCTTAACAGAATCCCCATAAAGAGAAAGAAATTGAAAAGGTTTTCAGTTAGTTTTGTTGAATGTTTTAAAGTTTTATTAACTGACCCCCTGTATCAGTTTTTCGTTACTCCTATGATTTTTTTTAAAATAAACACTCAATACAGTGCTGCTCAATAACAATGATATTTTCTCATGTTGACCTTTAAACTAAAAATCCATGATGGTCCACGTTCTGAACATAAGTAAACATTTAAGGAACATATTTAGAAATATGATACATTTTCTTCAAAGTAACCCTTTCAATTTTATCGCTAAAGAAGTGGAAGTTGAATATTCCATTTTTTTTTTTACTTACGGTGTTAACATCATGCATATTTTATACACTCAATGCAGAATTTCTATATTTCCTGCATTTTGATGATTGTCTGATACCTGTGTTTATTTGTATTACCAGCTTTTGGAAATGCAAAAACTGTGAGGAATGATAATTCATCCAGATTTGTAAGTATTCGATTATGATAAACTATGATCTAGAGATTGCCTGCACGTAAACCTTATAGCATAATATAATTGTATAAGAATACATGTATTGAATGGTGTCTTTTTTCAAAGTTGAAATATTCTTAAACAAGTTTAAGCATAATATAGACCTTTTGAAATAAAAACTGTTTGGTAATATTATTACATGAACCGTGTACACAATCCATTCTTTTGACTATCTTTTTAATTTGCATTTTTTTTAGGGAAAATATATGGATATTGAATTTGATTTTAAGGGTGACCCACTTGGTGGAGTTATAAGCAACTGTAAGTACATATCACTGAATATATGCTTTATGGGTACTTCATCTGTCTATGGATATGTATGGATAAGTGTGTTTTTTTTTTTTTTTTTTCATTTGTGGATCTAATGTCAAAATTGCACAGGCTTGGATGGTGTGAAATCTGTTATCTACTTGCCTGAGGTAGTTTACTGTAACAACAAAGTGAGGGATATACTTGAGATATGGGTAGGAAATTCCTATTACATTG
>CM053031.1:145375709-145525944 GCA_028564925.1 Lithobates sylvaticus | reverse complement strand
CAAATCTCGCGTGATCTTGCGCTGTGATGGCAACATTTGTGTTGACGCTGCTCGGCACAGTTGCCACTGAGCATGCGCGGGAACCAGCAAGGAATGCTGGTACTTCCAATGTAGTGGAACCAGGAAGTGATTGCTTGTGGGCTTCAAATGCCCACAAGCAAAATGAAAACCGCTATACAATATTTTTAAAAGTGATGATTTGAGATTAAAACTGACATGAATACCAGAAATCCACGTTAAAAGTGAGTAGAAGGTTATTATACTAGTAATTTGAAAGTATAAAAAAAATAATAATTACTTGTGTGCAGATCCGCTTTAATTTTTCATTTTTTTTGCAAATGTCCCAAGAGGACATTTTAGATCTGCTAATTCAAGACCTAATCTGAGATTTTCCTTTGAGACCTAACCTGAGAAATTCCTTCCTTGTGGTTGATCTGTCCATTTCTTGCTTTAACATGGCAATCACCATACTAGTAGTGGATTTATCTTCTTTCAAGCTCAGCTCTTTCCAGGGCCATGTTTTCCCTCTCATGTACTGCCCTGCACCCATTTCTACGTAAAAGGCTAATTTGCTGGGCTTCCTTAACCACTATGCGACCATCAGCTGTCTATTGACGGCCAGACGGCGCAGCTCTCTGGGCGGGAGGGCATCATATGACACCCTCCCCTTCCCGGCCCTCCAGGGAGCGCGCAAGCGCCGCCGGCAGCGCGCGCACGCCCGCCGTGTCGCTGGGCACCCGATGCGCGTGCCCAGCGGCCGCGATGTCCGCCGGTCACCCCGGTAACACAGCGGAACCGTGGATCTGTGTGTGTAAACACACAGATCCACGTTCATGTCAGAAGAGAGGAGCCGATGGTGTGTTCTCAGTACAGAGAAACACTGATCGGTCTCCTCCCCTTGTGAGTCCCCTCCCCCTACAGTTAGAATCACTCCCAGGGAACATATTAACCCCTTCAGCGCCCCCTAGTGGTTAACTCCTTCCCTGCCAGTCACATTTATACAGTAATCAATGCATTTTTATAGCACGGATCGCTGTATAAATGTGAATGGTCCCAAAAATGTGTCAAAAGTGTCCGATATGTCTGCGGCAATATCGCAGTCACGATAAAAAAAATCGCAGATCGCCGCCATTACTAGTTAAAAAAATGTAAATAATAAAAATGCTATAAATCTATCCTCTATTTTGTAGACGCTATAACTTTTGTGCAAACCAATCAATATACGCTTATTGCGATTTTTTTTACCAAAAATATGTAGAAGAATAGGTATCGGCCTAAACTGAGGAAAAAAAAATTTCTTTATATATTTTTGGGGGATATTTATTATAGCAAAAAGTAAAAAATATTGTTTTCTTTTTTTAAACTTGTCCCTCTTCTTTTGTTTATAGCGCAAAAAAATAAAAACCGCAAGGGGTGATCAAATGCCACCAAAAGAAAGCTCTATTTGTGGGGACAAAATGATAACAATTTCATTTGGGTACAGTGTTGTATGACCGTGCAATTGTCATTCAAAATGTGACAGTGCTGAAAGCTGAAAATGGGTTGGGCAGGAAGGGGGTGAAAATGCACTGTACTGGGGGGCGTGGCCAGCCGGCAAGAGAGATGGACGCTTAGTGCTGAGCTCTGCTGTGAGGGAGATGAACCGGAACGATTAGGGACCGCTGGAGCCGGTATTTTTGTACAAAAACTTCCCCACATTAGTCCGGTAGTGACCCACAACAATGTACCGTAAGAGAACTGGGGACCACAAGCCCCAAAAGCTCACCACACTCCTGTACCCTCCTGAAGCGCTGGTCAGTCAGAATCAAAATGGAGCTGAAGGCATAGCAGCGCCTCAGACTAAACATACAGAAATCCCTAACAACATTTCTGGTGACTCACCAAACAGGGAGATGTCTAGCTCCCATGACAATGACACAGAGGGGATCCCTTAATGAACAGCCCAGCTAAGGCAAAAATGAGAATGGATGCTCTAGCACAGCGGCCGCCTCACTCAGAAATTGAGCCCCAGGCTTTTATTCCACTACAATCTAACCAGGCCTTACATTCCTCAATGGCATCCTTCCCAACCTGCGGTCAGCCTGTTATTGACACTACACTGAAAGAGATGTTAATATCACTGCATTCCTCTCTTGTGACTGATTTATCCACTCTATTTACTAAACTCACTACAGATGTCAGTCTAATAGATAACAGAGTATCCACTATTGAGAAAGGTATGATGGATTGCTCCTCCACAGTGAATGACATCATTGATTCTATTGATGAGGTAAAAGATGAACAAGAGTGGATAAGGGGCAAATTTGGAAGACCACTCTAGACGAAACAACGTCAAGTTAAGGGGGGTCCCCGAAAATATAACAACTCCAGAATTACCCAAATACGCCAAAGAACTTATACGCACTATTCTACCTGAAGTTACGCCACGTGACATTATAATTGACAGAATACACAGAATTGCAAAACCTTTACACCTGGCTGCATCAGTGCCTAGAGATATACTTTTGAGGATCCATTTTTTCCATATTAAAGAAAAAATGATGTCAGAAGCCAGATTGAAAGGCCCTTTACCACGTCCGTTTGAGGGTGTTCAAATATTTCCTGATTTATCAAGATATACGCTTCAACTACGTAGAGATTTGAACCCCATAACTAAAGGAATGCAAAACCATAAGATTCTATACAAATGGCGCTACCCGGCCACACTAATTGTCTCCAAAAACGGATCCACTCATATAATAAATGACTTACACAAGGGTTTGAAACTTTTGAAAGAATGGGGAATAATCCCGGAATACCACAAAGATGAAACTTCGCTTCTTCCAAAACGTCCTTCAACATATCACTACAATCAAAGATCCCGGAATCATCAACCTATGGAAGTATCTGGCTCCTAAGCGGTCCGCTAACTACGTTTATAGCGTCCCCTCCAGGAATTTTGTTTGATCTCACTTGCCTTTGGTATTAACTGTTCCACACTGCAGCAGTAAAAGCTGACTCTTTGCTTTTTTTTCTGTGCTTGACACAAACCTGCCGCATCCTGTTTTCATATCTTTTGCTATATTTTTAAATAGCTGTTATATATAATTGTAATTTCATTCCAGGTTTTATAGAAATACATCTAGTTACGGAAGCCAGGTATCCTGATAGGCCGAAAGGAACTGAATTTACTGTATACACCAAGAAATATCTGCAAACTGTAAGTGTTATAGTCTCCCACGATCCATCACTTAGCCACAACAGGAAATATGCCATTCACGATAGTATCCTTGAACGCCAAGGGTCTCAACCACCCAGCAAAGAGACAATCTTTGTGGCATACTGCTGAAAAGCTTGATAGTGATATCTTATGTGTCCAAGAGACACACTTGACCCCACTTTCAGCCACTTTATGTCGCAGTAACAAAATTTCCCCTTATTTTCTATTCTAATTTCTCTTCCAAGAAGAGAGGAGTGCTTGTAGCGATCAAGAAAGACACTGACTTCCACCTCATAAAAGAAATAGGTGACCCCAATGGTCGTTTTCTTATTTTAATCTATATGATTAATGGAACTAAATATACCTTACTCAACATGTATGCTCCCAATTCTAGACAGGCAAATTTTGTCAAAAAGACTTTGACCAAAATTAAAGAGTTACAACAAGGATATCTCCTTGTATGCGGAGACTTTAATATGGTTGCAGATATTTATATGGACACTACTTCAGCGGATAAGAGAAGACCCTCTCCCCTGGGGCAAATCCTGACATCGTCTGATCTTTACGATGTCTGGAGATGCCACCATGGATCAGAGAGGGATTATACTTATTTCTCCCCGCAACACAAGTCGTATTCCAGAATTGACATGTTTGTTGTTGATAAATTGTTATTACAAAAGGTGACTACCTCTGTTATCCACACCATGACATGGTCAGACCACAACCCAATTTCGATAATTATTGATGATACGTCTCCTCAACGGAACTCTTTTCTCTGGAGAGCCAATAATTTCATATTACAAAATGCTACATACTCCAAAGAAATTGCTACTCATTTGAAAGAATATTTTGAATTAAACGCTGATACAGTGGGGGATCCTGCCGTGGTGTGGAACGCGCATAAAGCGGTAATGAGAGGTGTTCTTATAAAACTGGGCTCCATTCACAAAAAAAAAAGAACACAACAAATAGACTCCCTTACTTCCCAAATTGCTCATTTGGAGGCAGACCATAAGTCATCTGCATGTCCCACTACACTAGCACAATTAATGTCGCTTAGACAGGAACTCAGGCTGCTTCTTCTCCATACATACGAACATATGCAACGCAATTCAAAGCCATCTCTTATTCCACATCCAATAAGGCAGGAAAAAGATTAGCACAACGTATCAAAGGGGCTAGAGTTAAATCTAAAATTCCCTTCTTATTCCACCCACACTCGAAAGTGAAGCTATCTAATCCACAAGACATTGCGAATGCTTTTAGCGATTACTATAGTGACCTATATAATCTCAAGAATGACCCTACAACCCACCAACCATCCCCAGAGGAAATTGATGACTTTCTCTATAAGATAAATTTACCGACTCTGACAGAAACACAATTGTCTTATTTAAATGCTCCTTTTTCAGCACCAGAACATCTAGCTACCATCTCATCACTGCCTTGTAACAAAACACCAGGCCCGGATGGCCTTACAGGGGAATACTTCAAACAACTCTCTACCTATTTGATTCCACACTTGCTGAAATTTCTTAACCAAGCTGCATATTCTTCCAAATTCCCTGTAGAATCGCTAAACGCATTAATTATCACTCTCCCAAAACCTGAAAAAGATCCGACTGCCCCACAAAACTTCCGGCCAATCTCCTTACTTAACCTTGATTTAAAAATATACGCCAAAACTATTGCTAGACGCTTAATGAAGATTATGCCAGACCTGATTCACAAAGACCAAACAGGATTTATTAAAGGGAGGCAAGCATCCGACGCGACGCGTCGCATGATTGACTTAATCCATTGCGTAAATTCCAGTGGAACACCTTCTCTGCTTCTTTCTTTAGATGCAGAGAAGGCGTTTGATCGGGTGCACTGGACCTATCTACAGAAAGTTCTCATGAAATTTGGGTTTAAAGACAATATTTATAATGCTATCATGGCACTATATACTTGCCCAGCTGCTCAAGTTTTTTCGGCTAATATGATATCTCATCCATTCCAAATTTCGAACGGTACCCGTCAGGGTTGCCCATTGTCACCCTTAATTTTTTAATCTAACTATAGAACCTTTAGCTGAGCACATACGCACGAACTCGAACTTCTTAGGCATAACTGTTGGCAACACTACTCATAAGATTAGTCTTTTTGCTGATGATGTGATTTTAATATTATCAAATCCTACCTCCTCCTTAGCAGCAGCCCGAGACGTTTTAGATTGGTTTGGACGAATATCATTTTACAAACTAAATGTCACCAAATCACAAATACTAGATCTCAAATTGAATTCCACCACTAAATTACTATTACAAGCCCAATACCCCTTCACATGGTCTGAACACAGCATTTCTTACCTAGGTATTCAACTCACTAGAACCACTAAACTCCTCTTTTCATCAAACTTCAAGCCTCTCTTAGATAAATTACGTACTGAATCTCAGAAATTAGTTAAAATGGAACTGTCATGGTCTGGCAGATTAGCGGCGTTCAAGATGATGCATTTACCTCAAATTTTATACCTGTTTAGGACCATTCCTATTCCTATTCCTAAATATTACTTTAAGTCACTTCAAATGATACTCAACCGATGTATTTGGCACGGTACAAAACCTAGATGCGCTCATTCTATACTTAGGATACACAAATTAGCGGGAGGATCAGGTTCAATAGATTTTACAGATTATCACACTGCAGCGATCATAGCTCAAGCAACTGAGTGGTTTCAGCAAGAACCGAATAAAAACTGGTGCAATATAGAACTTTCCTTACTATTTCGTCCTAGTTTAAAAAATTGGTTGTTGAGCACTCCATTAGACGCTAAAATACCAAAAGCGATTCCCCCTACCATGATAGCCACGGTCAGAGCATGGAAAATTCTAACCCAAACTATCCATCAAGAACCCACTACTACACAGATACCGATACCTATAGAAGTCTTAAACCACATCTCACCTGAATTATCTACATCACATTGGTCTAACCGAAAAATCTCATTCATAAATCAACTATTTCATGACTCAAACCCAAAATCCTTTTCAACCCTCCAAAATGAATTTCACTTGCCTGAATCAGACTTTATTGCATATTCCAAACTTCTGAAATGCCTTAACAAAATCAAACCTCCCTTATATACAGTTTCTTCAGTAATATGGAAATACCTGCACTTTGAATCTCCTAAACAGAAGGGTATTTCACTTGTATACAACACCCTGAACCAAAAGCGTGTATTTACTAAATCCACACCACATACACACTGGGAAAATGATCTAGCAACGACTTATACAGAATCACAATGGGAACAAGCTTCACGAAGTGTATACAAATCCACGAAAAGCTCTGCGTTGTGGGAACTCACACAAAAATTGTCCCTTAGATGGTATTTGACGCCTTCTCGCTTGGCAACATTCTATCCCACATTATCTAATAAGTGCTGGAGATGTAATTCCAACATAGGAAGCATATTCCACAAATTTTGGGAATGTACCCTCATACAGGAATACTGGAAAACTGTTTTTCTTCTCTTAAAAGATATATCCCAGATAGATATACCAATGTCTCCGGGTCTAGCTATCTTGAATTTATCCATTGAAGACATACCCTTTTCATTTCGTCATGTGACGACACATATCCTATTGGCAGCTAGGTTAACTATACCCAGATTATGGAAGTCAGATACAACTCCCTCTATCACTCACCTCTTAGATACCGTAAACCTACATTATAGTTATGAATTAATGATGGCATCCAGTGAGGGTAAATTTCCCAAGGAAAAAACCAAGTGGGCATCATGGGAACAATGGTCGACTATTACTAACTTTTTGTAACACTCATATCTAACAGATTGATATACACTTTTGCCTCTGGGTTCTAGAGTATGGACACAGGTTCCTGGATAAGTTCTATTATTGTGGCAACGTTCTCCTCTTAGACACAGTGTAGTCCCCATGGGGGTGTCTAGAGGACATATACTTCTATTTGATCTTATGTTACTATATTGATCTTATATTCCTATATTGAATGTATTGCGTTTTGTAGCATTTTAATAACAGTAATTCTTGTTCTGTAACACTTCATTGATAATTGAGTTGACATTATTTAAGTGCTATTCTGAGTTAATTTATTTTAACGGCATACAATGTGTAATTTGCATCTTTACTGTATGTTATGAAATTCAATAAAAACTGATTGAAAAGTAAAATGCACTTGATGTCTTCTGTTGTGTATCAGTCTCTTGTCAGTGCATATGCACAGTGTACACTGGTTAAAGTGCTGGAAGGTAGAATAAACTTTGAAAATGCACTGCTTGCCCTTCAAAGGTCAGCATCTCTTAAAAGCATCCCTGGACAGGATCAAAGATGGCATTGACTCTTTCTTTTTTATTCATTGATATATACTCCAGAAGTTCAATATTACATACAAACAGTTTGAACATATGAACTTTAGTAAATTGTACAGTGCATGTACATAATTTAGTATCACATGGTGATAATAAAGTATATTCCAAATGTACCAACAAGGCAGAATATAGGTGGTTGGTGGACCTACTGCTTCCCCTTCAGCTGGTATGCATTCATTGGTATCTGAGCAGGCTAGACATGAGAGAAGAGAGAGAAAAGGGTAGAGTGGGCATTAGCAATGGTAAATAGGGGGAATCCAAATTTTTAAGGGTTTCTAGCATGACACAGGAAATCAATATAAAGGACAGCATAATGATTGATAGGTTTGCAGGAGACCCCATCCAAACATAGCAGAGGAAGAAGGACGGATGTTTTCCAATGGTTCTCGGTTTTTTATTTCTACAATAGTGATTTATATTGAGGGGAGTACATGAAAACTACAACCTAATTCCAAAAAGTTGGGACGTTGTGTAAAATCTACATAAAGGAATACAATGAATGCAGGAGATTCTTTTTGGCAATCATCCAATCTCTGGGCTAAAGAGAAGAGGGACCTTCTAGCTTATCAGTTCAAAATATTTAGCGCATCTTAAAACAAAAAAAAAAAGGACAAAGAAGACCCAGGACTGATGAGCAGTTAGAAACCTATATCAGTCAAAAATGGGACAACATTCATCTCCTAAAGCCCCATACACACGTGCGGATTATCCGAGGACCAGGTCCGTCGGATCATGTCCGTCGTACTTTGTCTGATGTTGGTTTTGCGTACACACGGTCGGACAAAGTTGTTGGAAAATCCGATCATTCTGAAACGTGGTGACGTTTGTTGCCTACGACGGGACTACGTAGAGGCTAGTAGCCAATAGCTTTGGTCTTGTAATGTGATCTGAGCATGCGTAGCACTTTGTCCGTCGGAATTCGCTACACACGATCGGATTTGGTGTGATCGGACTTTGTTGTCAAAAAATCTATCCAGCAGGAGATAGGACTTTGTCCGTCAGACAATCCGATGGAAACTGTCCGATGGTGCCTACACACGGTCGGAATTTCCGACAACATTGTCTGATAGGACAGAATCCATCGGAAAATCCGACCGTGTGTATGGGGCTTAACTGGTTCCCAGACATTTACAGAGTGTTGTTAAAAGAAAAGGGAATGCTACACCATAGTAAACATGTTCCTGTCCCAACTATTTTGAGAAGTTTGTTACTGTCATCAATTTCAAAATTACACATTTTCTCATTTTTTTTTGTATCAAACAGGTTCTTTATTAAAGATAATAAAGTCAATAACAAATACAGTCCAGCAGCATTAAAAAAATAAATAAAAAAAAGATTATGAAAGAAAATAAAGAACACTTTCCACTACAGCATTTCACCAAGAATTAGCATTGGGAAAATACAGAAATGTCTAGTGTAATAACATCAACGAGCACATTATTAACACATTTATTCCCTCAGTTGAGTGTATTCTGGGTATATCATTTGGGTCAAACTAAAGCATCCTTCAAAGTATGTTCAAGGCCATGTATGTGTTACGTTGGGTGACCAGGGCACTACAGTAGCCGCACATGTACAAGTTTGCGTGGATTGAGGCCAGGGGTGTCCAACCATGGCGCCCATAATCTTTCAAATTTCCCGGGCATCCCCTATGTTGTTAGACATACCTTTTAAATATAAGGCTATTTCCCATGTGCGTCACCCATAACTGGGGCTCGGGCGACTTCCAGAGCATAAGGATTGCCTTCCGGGCCTGGTAAAGTGCACAGTTAAATGCAACCCCTGTGGGTTCCTCTAGTCTAGGATAATATCGCTTAAGATACCCAACAAACAACATTTAGGTTCAAGGGGTACCTGAGTTTGAAATACCCTATTAAGAGTATCCAGGACAGCCATCCAATAGCAATGTAGTTTAGGACACCTCCAGAGGAGATGAATAATGTCCCCCCTATCATGTTTGCACCTGCAGCAGAGAGTGTCTGTGAGTGCACCCATACTGTGAAGCCTGCAGGAGTATAATGTGATCTCAATACTATATAAAGCTGGGATAGTTTTTGTAAAGAAATTAGGGAGCTAATAACCACCCCCTGCAGTGCATCTTCCTATTGGTCCCCTGAGAGCTGACCAAGATCCCCCTCCCATTTCCCATGGGCCTTGGAGGGGTAGCCATCCAAATAATTACTCAATAGCATACTGTAACAGTGGGATATAAGGCCCTTAGGCCCCCACAACCACCGGGCAAAGGTTGTGGGGATGATGCCCTTCTCCCCATCAACATGGGGACAAGGTGCTTTGAGGGGCTACCTCAAAGCACCCTCCCAATGTGGAGGACATGTGGCCTGGTACGGTTCAGGAGGGGGGGCACTCTCTCGTCCCCCCCTCTTTTCCTGCGGCCTGCCAGGTTGTGTGCTCGGATAAGGGTCTGGTATGGATTTTTGGGGACCCCCACTCATTTTTTTTTTTACATTTTGGTTAGGGGTTCCCCTGTGGAGAAATCCCCATGCCGTTTTTATCAATGAACTGTTATGTGTATTGTCGGATCCGACAATTCATTGTAGCCGCGAGTAGTTTTAAATTATTTTTTTTCCTTTAGAAATGTAATTTTGCTGTCAGACTGTTCTGAACACGGGAAACATGCGCCCCTTTACAGGCATACTATAGACACCCCCCCAGGTACGAAATTTAAAGGAATATTACACTTTTTATTGTTTCACTTTAAGCATTATTAAAATCACTGCTCCCGAAAAAACAGCCGTTTTTAAAACTTTTTTTTGCATTGATACATGTCCCCTGGGGCAGGACCCAGGTCCCCAAACACTTTTTATGACAATATCATGCATATAAGCCTTTACAATTAGCACTTTAGATTTCTCCCATTTGTCACGAACACCCTAAATTGTTCGCTGTTCGGGGGAAAAGCCAATGTTCGAGTCGATGAGTTCGACTCAAACATGAGTTTGACTCGAACATAAAGCTCATCCCTTTTCCGAATTTGTCATGGTACATGAGTGAATTTGTTTCGGTAAGAATTTTGAAATCAAGTCAGCTTTCCGCGGCTTTTCGAATTTGTCGCAAAATTTGTCTGGAACCAGTTTTACCCAGTGATTTTCATACAGGGTACGATGTACATTTAGAGTGTCTTGTTTGGGGATGGATAAGCGAAAATGGCTAAGTTGCAATGCGCTCCAGTAGGTCAGGGTAGGGTTGGAGAGCACTTGTAGTTCCTTCATGGAAGACCAGTTGTTCGATGTAGCCCTTGCCCTCTTAAAAGTACCTCTTTTGCTACCACGTCCTCTCTGCCTAAATATCAAGGCTGGCTCGTAATCCATTCGTAAGGTTTGGTGCAGCAAAATCTGCCAAGAAAACTCCCTCGACATGAAGGTGCACTTTTCAGAGTGGGAGATGCCTGTTGACTTTCATAAACACTTGGATATAGCCATATTTATCATCTCTGGCTAGTATGATTTTATATAAATGGACATGCATATGTTTAATATATATCTGGGCCTTTGATAATGCAACTGTTCAAATTAGATTTAGCAGCTTAACATTTTACAACACCTGGATCTATTTACAATTTAAATAGTTTCTATACAAAATAGAATGTGGCCTGGTGCACCCAGTGATGTGCCGCCATCCCTTCTTTGATATATCCAGACAACCAATTTATTTGTCCTGGGATTTTAAATGAGACACATACAACCAATGAATTACTACATAACTGTTAATACATACTGTAATTAAAACAAAAGTTAATACATATTTTGTTCACTTCTTCAGGAGTAGATGCATGTATAGTATTAATCAGCTACCAATGGATATGACAGTATTTGCAAATGGTGACTGCCAGGGGAGTCTCACCTGGGAGCTGTGGAAGTGTGACTAAGCGAGAACTCAAGGGGACAAACAGGAAGCAGATTCAATGTGGGTAGGCAATCCATAATGGCACCCAAAATAGTTATATGAATCAAGAGCTGTGAGCCAAAATGTTGCTTCTCAGTATCCTCATGGAACCCCCCCCCCCCTCCAATTCATAGTTAGCCTCAAAACACGTGTTAATTTCAATGACCAACAGCAACTTCAGTTAGTTCCTGAGCTCCCCTAAATATAATCATATTGGTCTAGTTGTATACAAGTAAATAAACAAGTAGGTTACAGCTGCCTCTACACTCTAGCTCTAACTTTTGTAGAACATCTCTAGCAGATGCTATATAGGAATGAGGTTTAGATAGCCAGTGAGTCTATTGGGAGAGACTGTCTGGGGATCTCTCTATAAAACTGTTCCATACTCAACTACAATTTCTTTCCAATATCTGCTGGCTTGGCCAAAATGTTAACAGTTTATGGCTCAGCTGGCACCCCTTCATTCAACAAAAGTGAATTGTTCAACTGACTTTTGTCGAACGAGCCGGGTGGAAAATTGTCAGCAGAACAGTGTCTGCATCCAACCAGCAGGGGAAATTCATCTATTCGAACTGTTAGCATTGATGAAGAAATCTGTTAGGTTTCCTTTGTTCATTCTGCAGGCCAAAGTGCAGATAGCTGGGTGACAGTTTTCTGCCCGGATCCTTCTATTTTTCAATCAGAGGATATCAGGTGGAGTAGTGCTGACAGGGTCACCCACTGATCAGATTGTATAGCCGGCTTTAGTCATAGTGGCTGCATGCTTCAGTCTGTATAGGTCAATATTGTAGATGGATAATGCCTTAGGATTCTCGAATACCTGTCATAATTTAGTGTATGCTGTTTGTCATGCCCTTCAATAAAGCCTCTCTCTCTGGAAAAGAACTGTGGCGGAGTGCCCACTGTCTACTGAAATGTCTGAAAGTAAGAATGTGTCTTTGACTGGTCTTGAAGAAGAACCTGAACCTCAGCCCTTGAGATGCTCCCAGAGGCTTAATGAAATGCCTGAAATTGAGGATGTGCCACCACCTGTTCGCAGAGGAGAGTCTGGAACCCAACCCTTGAGATGCTCCCAGAGGTCTAACTTTGGGAAACCACCTGAACGCTTTGCGCAAAAAGACTTTATATGGTATGTAAACTTGCCTAGAATTGCAAGTTCAAGTGGGGTGGAGTGGGGTGGAGTGTGGCTTTTTCTACAGCCAGGTGCAGGTCCCTTTAATTCAAACTCCCACAATACTCTGGGCTCCCAGCATCCCCTGAGCTCTTTCAGACGCCCAGAGGATATAAATTCCAGCTCCTCCCTGCTTCCTGTGCTCAGAGAAAACCTGCCTGATGGGACAGCAGTGATTGGGCAAGTGAACTGTCACCAGGTGCTGGATTCTCCCCCGTTAAGTCTTGTGCGTGAGCCACCAGCAGTGAGCACAAGAGCACGCAACATCTATCCATACCTCCCAACTTTTTGAGATGTGAATGCGGGACACCTATTAACAAAAGTATGTAGCCATAGGACACGCCCACCATAAAGGAGAATTGCACATCAAAAAATTATTGGCGAAACCAGCTAGTGCTTTTTTACCACTACTATTCCTTTATATTGGCTTTTGGTATTTACAAATGCAGAAATTTAGAAATTGGATGAAAGGTTTAGCACTGGGAAACACTTTTTGATAGATAAGTATTGCATTTTTATATACAATTATATATATATATATATATATATATATATATATGACCAAAATGAGGGACAAATGAGGAGGAAAGAGAAACAGAGGGACTTTGTTTTCCAAATAAGGGACAGTCCCTCGAAATCAGGGACAGTGGGCAGCCATGTATATTTAAGCCCCAGTCATTGGAGAGGGCTTTGCTACAGTCCATGTGGAGAGGCTGCCCATGCAGTGGGGTGGCCTTATCTCCAGCCACCACAACCTCCTGAGAGAAGACAACAACAGCAGAGCCAGTGTGAAGCCTGTGCCAGTCACAGATCCACCCAGCAAGGAGTCTTCTAGAACCTTCCTTCATAAGGTGGACATGTCAGCACTAATGTATTTTCTCTCTTTCAGAAGTTGACCGGAACATATGAACTATACTGCCATCTAGTGGCCATTTGTAGAATTGTTCTAACTTCTTCAGTTAAATCAATGTTCTATACTGCACCTCCTTGTTCAAATGATATCCCCTATGCAATGTTATGTTGACCTTCTTTGTTTAGTAAAGTAGAAATTGCATACAACCACTGTTCTGATCATTTGGCTGATACCATTACACAACACTTGGTGTCATGAACAGGATCAGCCATGTTAGTCAGTGGTGAGGGGAGCAGCACGATGGCAGAGTCAGTCGGCTGCAGCACTGAGGGAGGTAAACAGTCTGCCGTTACTTCCCTATTGCTGGCGGGATTGCTATCACAACAGCTGCCTAAGTACACAGGATCAGATCAGGATTTAGACTGGATTAGGAGATTTAGGTGATTGATATGGACATGTGGGGTTCCACCCGCACAGCAGGCAGATCTGGCCATTAACACCCTTGAAGGTGAATCAAGGAAGTTAATTCTGCACCTTCCAGCAGAGGACCAGGATTCACTGAACAAGATAATCAGCCACTTGGAAGCAGTGTACACTGCAACGGGTGCATTAGGATACCTTAGGGCTCTGTTTATCAGTAGGAAGCAGAGAGAGGGAGAATCCATTCCACAGTACGCCCTAGAATTGCAGGATATAGCAGCCCCGAGATCCGCTGCAAGGAAAGGCGGCGACCAGGACGCACTTGGTGGAGTGACACAGACAGTTGGCTGAAGTATCAGTTTATTGATGGGTTTCTATCTGACAAAGTCAGGGAAAAAATTACAAGAAAAGGACAGAAGTGACCCAAATTTAAAATTACATTAATTATTAGAGGCAGCTATCCTGTGTACAGAGCAGAGACATGCCAGTACGGATGTCCTAGTGGCCAGCATAGACAATAAACCATACAAATTGCCACAAACTGAACAAACCACTTCATGGGAGGTTGCCATCCATAAATTGACAGAAGGAATGGTCCAGTTCCAGACGGAACTAGCCATGCTGAGGCGCGAACAAAACAATTCAAAGGACTACACCCTCTCCTGGAGAAAGCGAACACCCTCCCGGAGACAATCTAGAGAGGTCACTCGTCCCATGTTGGAGCTGTCAGAAAAAGGAGCATTGCTTGAGAGATTGCCCTGATAAAATATAGAGGGGAGTCATTCAACCCAAAGTGCCCCGCCGCTAGGAGTCAAGCAGTGGGCCGGCCCAGTGGAATGACTCCCCAGTCACACACAGAGGACGAGGTGGTCAATTGCCCTGTGGTACATGGATACTTTGATGGCCAGGAGATCGAGTGCCTCTTTGACACTGGATCGCAAGTCACTATTCTACCAGAATCTTTGTTCCAGCAGTACTTTCCAAAGAAGAAAATGAGTCAGGATACTCCATGGATTTCACTGACAGCTGTCAACAAACTTCCCATAGAAGTGGTTGGAATTACCTGGATGAAACTGTGGGGGCAGGACCTTGGCCAAAAAGGTGTAGTGGTCACCTGAGCATCTGGAGAAGGACGACAACAGTTTATATTGGGCATGAATATCATCCAGAGCATGAAGCCTGAGCCTACCCACCTGGGACCACCTAAGGAGGTCAGAAAACTGCTTCATGCCTTGGAAGCACTAAAGGAATCTGCCTGAAGTACGGGAAACATCAAGGAAAAATCTGGTGTTGTGAGGGTTACCTTTGAGACAGAAATCGTAATTCCTCCCTGCCAAGAGCTTGTACTTCCCATGAATGTTGGAGCGTGCCATCGGCTGCAAGGCATCCCAGTCCTAGTCGAACCCTGCACTGTTTTTTACTAGAACCCTCACAGTAGTTCGGCAAGGCACTGTGTTAGTTAGGATGCGTAACAGCAAAACTATTCCACTTCGCCTGCCCCTAGGGACACCAGTGGCAGAGCTGGCCATGATTACAGGTGCGATTGCTCATAAAGTGGACCACATAGAGCCCCAGAAATTTTGTGGATGGCGCTATGTAGCGAAAATGAATGTTGCCAAATGCTCAGCAGTAACAGACCAAGCATTGGCAGGAGAACAGATACTCCTACTTCTACAGCTGTCCACCGAGGAACTGTCACCCACTCAATCGGAAACAGTAATGCGATTGGTGTATAGGTGGTCAGAGGTGTTTTCGCAGGGGGATTTTGAACTGGGCTGTAGTAATGGGATTGAACATGAGAGTCCACCCATCCGGGAGCACTACAGAAGCATACCCCCTCACCTTTATCAGGAAGTCAAGCAGATGTTGGAACAAATGATGCAACAAGGCGTAATTGAAGACAGCAAAAGCCCATGGGCAGCTCCTATCGTCTCAGTGAGGAAAAAGGATGGCACCCTCCATTTTTGTGTAGATTATACACAGTTGAATGCTGTCACTACTGGAGACGCCTATCCTCTGCCATGAATTGAAGAGTCCCTAGCTGCCCTAGGGAGAGCCAAGTTATTTTCTACACTTGACCTTGCAAGTGGGTATTGGCAGATCCCTGTTGCCGAAGCAGATCGCCCAAAGACTGCTTTCATCACTCCTATGGGACTATGTCAGTTCAAAAGGATGCCTTTTGGGTTAAACAATGAACCAGCTACCTTCCAGAGGACAATGGAGCATTGTCTGGGAGACATGAACTTAGATAGCATCCTGATTTATCTAGATGATATAGTGGTGTTCTCTGCCACCTTTGAAGAACACCTTGCACACCTAGATGCTGTGCTAGCCCGACTACACCAGTATGGGTTGAAGCTTAAACCAAAGAAATGCCACCTGTTTAAACGTGAGATCGAATATTTAGGACATGTCATCTCCCAACAAGGAGTGCATCCCAACCCAGAGAAGATCAAGAGCCTACAGGAGTGGAAATCCCCAACAACTGGGACTGAAGCTAGGGCCTTCCTAGGGTTAGCAGGGTACTATAGACGTTTCATAAAGCACTAGGCTCCTCATGCTGCTCCACTCCACAAGTTACTAAAAGGAGTAGACCAGAAAGGGGACCCACAAGAAGGTGGAATGGGGACCCGAACAGCAAGAAGTGTTTGATGTCTTAAAGCAGCTGTTAACGTCAGCCCCTGTATTGGCTTTTGCGGATTTCTCTCTTCCCTTCTCGCTACGGACTGATGCCAGTAACCAGGGCATGGGGGCCATGCTCTCACAAGTGCAAGATGGTGAGGAAAGGGTTATTGCTTATGCCAGTTGCAGCCTTCATGCAATCGAGAGAAACCCTGCAAACTATAGCTCATTCAAGCTGGAACTGTTAGCAGAACATTTCACAGAGTATCTCACATGAGCAAGGTTCTGGACAGATAACAACCCCTTAGTACATCTTCAGACAGCCAATCTCGGTGCTCTGGAACAAAGATGGGTGTCACGTTTAGGCTGCTTTCACACTGGGGCGGTTTGCAGGCGTTATTGCGCTAAGAATAGCGCCTGCAAACCGACCCGAAACAGCTGTTGCTGTTCCTTCAGTGTGAAAGCCCGAGGGCTTTCACACTGAAGCGGTGCGCTTGCAGGACGCTCAAAAATGTCCTGCAAGCCGCATCTTTGGCTCGCTATAGGAGCGGTATATTTACCGCTCCTATAGCGCCCGGTCCCATTGAAAACAATGGGGGAGCGCGCCGAACCCGCCCGCAAAACGCCGCTGCAGCGGCGGTTTGCGGGCGGTATTGACCCTTTTTCGGCCGCTCGCGGGGGGTAAAAACACCCCGCGAGCGGCCGCAATGCGCCGCTAAAACGCCGGTAAAGCGGCGCTAAATATAGCGCCGCTTTACCGCCAGCTCCAGTGTGAAAGCAGCCTTAGTGAAATTTGATTTCTCCCTGCATTACCACCCAGGGAAAGGTAACCAGATGACCGATGCCCTATCACGGTACCCCTCGGTACAACCACAGTGAGATGTGGATGAGGAGGCTGGAGAAGAAGAGATTCCACCCTTGATGGGGCAAGACCTAAGAGTAGACCATGGGTGGACTTCATCCATGTACTGAAAGAGTACAACTGGGCAGAGATGCAGAAGAATGACCCACGTAAAAGAGGCAGTGGAGCTATGGCGGTGGCCTAGTAGAAGAGAAAGGTCAAAACTGCTACCAGAAACACAGAAACTGTTGCGTGAGTGGTCCTGTCTTAAAAGATATTGTATTGCAGGATAATGTTCCCCCATGACTCATCAGTAACCTGGCAGGTCGTACTGTCATGTGAAAGAGTTCCACCAGTGGCAGAAAGAATTAATGTGGAAAGAGGACATTGGGGTGTCCACAAGATTTTTCGCCTGGTTCAAAAGGCAAGCTATGTGTGTGGGGCTCTTGCAATTGATTGAACAAGTATATCAGCACTGTTTGGTATGCGCAGTGAAAAAGGGGGCTGAAACCCAGGTGCCTCCCATGACTTGGAGCACATCTGCCCCATTGGAAGTGCTAACAGTTGACTTCCTCACCATGGACATCTTGGGTGATGGATATCGCCATGTCCTTGCTATGGTGGACCACTTCACCAAGTTTGCAGTAGCCGTGTTAACTCAAGACCAGACTAAAGCTCTGTCAGAAACCATGAATCAGACCGAGACAGAAGTACAGTTAAATCACACTTGTTTAATAATAAAAGTAAATAGAACAAACATATTCAAAACATAGCCAAAGTTCAGTAACCAGAACGAATAGTCAGACAAGCCAGAAAGTCAGGAAGCCAGGAATCAGCTTAGTGGAACAGCAATGTAGAAATGCAAAAAGGGGTACCGGCGCCAACTCCTGTATTAAAATTTGTTTATGAAGGCTGCACTCTGGAAAGTAAGAGGACTAGTTTGTTCAGTTACTGATTATGGTTATGATGATTGAGAGAGTTGCGCCAATCAAAAGTTCTTTTATATCCTTTAGACACTAGATTTAAAGGGCTTATTTTATACCACTACTGTCAACTACTGATCCCTTTGAAGGTTTGGCCAATCCTATGGTGTGTGAGGTAGGTTGAAAAATATATTATTGAAAAATACTGTTGAAAAATATTGAAAAATGTTGTTGAAAAATAAAATAAATAAAAATTATATATAATGACAAGTACTATTGTGCCTCTAAATTATCGTGCAGTGCTAGACACTCCTATGTGGGAGGGTGAAATATTTGATACAATCCTGTAGACAATTTTCTACAAGAAAAACTCATGTGATTTTCTGTGAAAAAAAAAAAAAAAATGAATAAAACCTCGCAATCCTGCAAACCCAATCCTGTAAAGGAAAACTATAAAGAGAATGCTTCAAAGAAAATATGGATTTGTATCTATAGTCCTGTGAGAAAAAACTTTTTTGTATAACCCAGCCACAGTTTCTGTAGGGGAAAAAAAACACACAATACCACAATTCTGTGAAAAGAAAAACAGAGGAAACCCCCCCCCCCCCCTTCAGTCCAAATCCTGCAAAGGAAGTTTGCAAAAAATAGGTGTATTCTGAAAATTTATGTGCCACAAAAATCATATAAACATGTAAATTATATGAAAAAGTCCATGTGTTGCCACCACCGACGTTTCAATCAATACAAGACGGTTAAGTGCCCCTCGGATACACCACTAGTGATTGGTACTTTCTGAATTTGTATTCATCACCCTGTGAATCCACCACCACAAAAATAGCCACTCACCAGATTTAGGTGAGTTATGAGCGTTTGGTTTAATTAGCCGGATAACCACTCCTTTTCTCTGGTTACTCTTCACTCAAAGGATTCAGATAGCTTTAGTACAGGGGGTATCCTCCATGCCCAGGGGAAATAATAAGAAATGCTCCCATAGCATAATATGTCCAAACGATTTATTTAACAAATACAATTAAAAGACAAGAGAACTATTTCACTCACAGTTGCCTGTGCCCTCAAAGCCGGCACTGAGCCTTTCCAGCCATGTATAGGGGGACCTCAAGTCACAAAGAACCGCTGTGCTGTGTCGCCTATCCCCTCATATGTCAGCTAACCAGTTTGGCGTTGTAGATGTTACCCAGCAGCCTCTACGCGTTTCGCATGTCTGTCTGCGTCATCAGGAAGCTGGTGGCTGGAAGGTTGCGAGGTTTTATTCATTCTTTTTTTTTTTTTAACAGAATAGGGAGTCTATCACATGAGTTTTTCTTGAAGAAAACTGTCTACAGGATTGTATCAAATATTTCACCCTCCCACATAGGAGTGTCTAGCACTGCACCGTAATTTAGAGGCACAATAGTACTTGTCATTATATATAATTTTTATTTATTTTATTTTTCAACAACATTTTTCAATATTTTTCAACAGTATTTTTCAATAATATAGTGGAACAGCAAGTAGGATCTGGAGCCAAAAGGAATGTCAGTCAAGCAAGTCTTTAACAGGAGCGCAGGGTAAAGTCACTGTGATGTTGACCAAGGCGAAGGCAGAGATTATCTGGGCTGGATGGCTTAAGTAACCAGGACTGACGAGCAGGATATCATCAACAGGTGAGTCACTGTGGAAAGATAGGAGCTGGCAATTAGCTGACAGCTGTGCGGCCAGCTCAGAGAAGGAAGGGCTGAGCCTAGTCCTGACAGTACCCCCTCCTCAATGACCCCTCCCCCTTGGAGGACCACCAGGCTTGAGGGGAAAACGTCTATGGAAATCACAGAGGAGGACAGGGGCATGTACATCTGATGATGAGACCCAAGAGCGTTCCTCCGGACCGTACCCTTTCCAATACACCAGGTACTGAATGCGCCCACGGCACCTACAGGAGTCAACAATGGACTGTACTTCATACTCTTCATGGTTCTCAATCTGTACCGGGTGAGAATGTGGCACTGAGGTGGTAATGCGGTTGCAGACCAAAGGTTTTAATAAGGAGACATGAAATACATTTGAGATACGCATATTAGAAGGAAGGTCTAATGCGTAAGCCACTGGGTTAATCCTGTGGAGAATACGGAAAGGAACAATAAACCGAGGTGCAAACTTCAGAGAGAGAACATGAAGTCGGAGGTTGCGAGATGACAGCCAGACCCTGTCCCCAGCCTGGTAGGAAGGCGCAGGCAGGCGTCTGCGGTCAGCATGGAGTCTGTACCTATCATTAGCATGTCGCAAAGCCTCCTGGACTTGTGCCCAAGCGGAACGAATACCACGGAGATGCTCCTCTAATGCAGGAATACTCTACGGAACAAATGAGTCAGGCAACATGGAAGGTTGGAAACCATAGTTCAGGGACAATCGGGAAGCAGAATTCAAGGCACTATTGTGAGCAAACTCCGCCCACGGTAAGAGGGCTGACCAGTTGTTATGATGGTCAGAAATATAGCAACGTAGGAACTGTTCCAAGGACTGATTGGCTCATTCTGTGGCCCCATTAGACTGCGGGTGATACGCAGAGGAGAAAGCAAGCTGAATTCCCAACCGTGCACAAAAAGCCATGTAAGCGAAAGTTCTCCCAAGAAAAAATGGAAGCCAGTTCCTTAGACGTGAGCAACTTCTTAAGTGGAATACAATGAGACATTTTGGAGAACCGGTCAACCACCATAAGGATAACTGTGTTGCCCTGGGAGCAGACAGCTACAAAAGCAGTTACATCAGCACATAGACTACGCCACCAGAATTGTTGGGGAAAGGCCCAAAAGAGTTGATTCTTCCCAGGGTGGCCAGCAGCCTTTGGAGAATGGTAAGTCTGGAGCAGGGCAGTACAGAGACTCTCTGGGACAAAGCAGCGGTCACAAGGTTTCTCAGAAGGAGCATGGACCTGAGCAGCAAGAATTTTCTCACCCAAAGGAGAAGTGAGACTGGTGCGAACCGTAGCCAGAATACGATCAGGAGGGATCACAGGACCCGGAACCGACTCCATCTTGGAATTGGAGGAAAATTGTCACGACAAAGCGTCAGCCCCTACATTCTAAGTACTGGGTAAGAATGAGACAATGTAAATAAACCTTGACAGGAAAAAAGCCCATTGCGCCCTTCTAGGAGAGAGGCGTTTAGAATGTAGGATTCTTATGGTCTGTAAGAATGAGAACCGGCACAGTGGATATTCCCCAGGGTTTGCCTATGGGCCATCCTACTGAATCCTTATACCGGATACACCTGTACACACTCAGCCCTCCCCTCAATCCTGTATATATTTGTCAGCCCCACCAAACCTGTATATTTGTCAGCCCACTCACACCTGTGTATATGTCAGCCCCCCACACACACACCTGTATATATGTCAGCCCCCACACACACACACCTGTATATATGTCAGCCACCCCCCACACACCTGTATATTTGTCCGCCCCCCAAACCTGTATATATGTCAGCCCCCCTCACACACACCTGTATATATGGCAGCCCCCCCATACACACACAAACCTGTATATATGGCAGCCCCCCTCACACACACCTGTATATATGTCAGCCCCCCTACGCACCTGTATATATGTCAGCCCCCTCACACACCTGTATATATTTTAGCCCCCCCACGCACACACCTGTATATATATCAGTGCCCCCACACACCTGTATATATGTCAGCGCCCCCCACACACACCTGTATATATGTCAGCCACCCCTTCACACACCTGTATATATGTCAGCCACCCTTCCACACACCTGTATATATGTCAGACCCCCCACACACACCTGTATATATGTCAGCCACCCCTTCACACACCTGTATATATGTCAGCCACCCCCACACACCTGTATATATATCAGCCACCCCCCACACACCTGTATATATGTCAGCGCCCCCCACGCACCTGTATATATGTCAGCGCCCCCCCCCCACACACCTGTATATATGTCAGCGCCCCCACACACACACACCTGTATATATCTCAGCCCCCCCCCCACACACCTGTATATATGTCAGCGCCCCCCCACACACACCTGTATATATGTCAGCCACCCCTCCACACACCTGTATATATGTCAGCCACCCCCCTACACACCTGTATATATGTCAGCGCCCCCCACACACCTGTATATATGTCAGCGCCCCCCACACACCTGTATATACGTCAGACCCCCCACACACACCTGTATATATGTCAGCACCCCCCCACACACACACCTGTATATATGTCAGAGCCCCCCCATGCACACCTGTATATATGTCAGCATCCCCCCCCACACACCTGTATATATGTCAGCACCCACCCACACACACCTGTATATATGTCAGCACCCCCCCACACACCTGTATATATGCCATCACCCCCCCCCCCCTCACACACACCTGTATATATGGCAGCCCCCCCCATACACACACAAACCTGTATATATGGCAGCCCCCCTCACACACATCTGTATATATGTCAGCCCCCCTACGCACCTGTATATATGTCAGCCCCCTCACACACCTGTATATATTTTAGCCCCCCCACGCACACACCTGTATATATATCAGTGCCCCCACACACCTGTATATATTTTACCCCCCCCACGCACACACCTGTATATATATCAGTGCCCCCACACACCTGTATATATGTCAGCGCCCCCCACACACGCCTGTATTTATGTCAGCCACCCCTCCACACACCTGTATATATGTCAGCCACCCTTCCACACACCTGTATATATGTCAGACCCCTCACACACACCTGTATATATGTCAGCCACCCCTTCACACACCTGTATATATGTCAGCCACCCCCCACACACCTGTATATATATATCAGCCACCCCCCCACACACCTGTATATATGTCAGCGCCCCCATGCACCTGTATATATGTCAGCGCCCCCCCACACACCTGTATATATGTCAGCGCCCCCCACACACACACCTGTATATATCTCAGCCCCCCGACACACACCTGTATATATGTCAGCGCCCCCCCACACACACCTGTATATATGTCAGCCACCCCTCCACACACCTGTATATATGTCAGCCACCCCTCCACACACCTGTATATATGTCAGCCACCCCCCTACACACCTGTATATATGTCAGCGCCCCCCACACACCTGTATATATGTCAGCGCCCCCCACACACCTGTATATACGTCAGACCCCCCACACACACCTGTATATATGTCAGCACCCCCCCCACACACACACCTGTATATATGTCAGAGCCCCCCCATACACACCTGTATATATGTCAGCATCCCCCCCACACACACCTGTATATATGTCAGCACCCCCCCCCACACACACCTGTATATATGTCCGCACCCCCCCACACATCTGTATATATGCCATCACCCCCCCCCCCCACACACACACCTGTATATATGGCAGCCCCCCCCATACACACACAAACCTGTATATATGGCAGCCCCCCTCACACACATCTGTATATATCTCAGCCCCCCTACGCACCTGTATATATGTCAGCCCCCTCACACACCTGTATATATTTTAGCCCCCCCCCCACGCACACACCTGTATATATATCAATGCCCCCACACACCTGTATATATTTTACCCCCCCACGCACACACCTGTATATATATCAGTGCCCCCACACACCTGTATATATGTCAGCGCCCCCCACACACGCCTGTATATATGTCAGCCACCCCTCCACACACCTGTATATATGTCAGCCACCCTTCCACACACCTGTATATATGTCAGACCCCCCACACACACCTGTATATATGTCAGCCACCCCTTCACACACCTGTATATATGTCAGCCACCCCCCCCACACACCTGTATATATATCAGCCACCCCCCCCACACACCTGTATATATGTCAGCGCCCCCACGCACCTGTATATATGTCAGCCCCCCCCCCCCACACACCTGTATATATGTCAGCGCCCCCACACACACACCTGTATATATCTCAGCCCCCCCCACACACACCTGTATATATGTCAGCGCCCCCCCTCACACACACCTGTATATATGTCAGCCCCCCTCCACACACCTGTATATATGTCAGCCACCCCTCCACACACCTGTATATATGTCAGCCACCCCCCCACACACCTGTATATATGTCAGCGCCCCCCACACACCTGTATATATGTCAGCGCCCCCCACACACCTGTATATACGTCAGACCCCCCACACACACCTGTATATATGTCAGCCCCCCCCACCCCACACACCTGTATATATGTCAGAGCCCCCATACACACCTGTATATATGTCAGCAACCCCCCCCCCCCCACACACACCTGTATATATGTCAGCAGCCCCCCACACACACCTGTATATATGTCAGCACCCCCCCCCCCCACACCCCCCCACACACCTGTATATATGCCATCACCCCCCCCCACACACACACACACACCTGTATATATGGCAGCCCCACATACACAAATCTGTACACACACAAGGCTCTGGCCCCTCCCTGTACACAAACAGCCCCCCTACATTTCCTTCACAGCCCCTACTTGTAAATTCCTACCTAGTCCCAGCTCGTTTTTACAAAGCTGACATGTTGCTGAGAAGCATAGTACAGGCAGATCACTGTCACATGAGGGGTGCTCATGCACATAGTAGCCAGAGGTGGCAGTAAAGAGCTTGATGTCTGAGTCAATGACACGAGAACTTCAGAAACTGTACTGCACAGCACGGATCCCCTTCACCCGTCCTGCCTTCTTCAGGCCCAGGCGGGCCCCTTACAGTTGTAACGACTGTAACCCCCTGATGGCAGCCCTGGAACTGGCACAGTGGTACCTTCGAGGAGATGTCTCCATTCTTTCAGGGCTAAAATGATCGCTAACAGCTCTCTGTCCCCAGTCTCGTAATTGCACTCCGCAGGTGATAATTTCTTGGAAAAGTAGCCACAAGGATGCATAATATTCTCAGAGGTAGGACGTTGAGACAGAAGGGTGCCAACTCCAGTCTCAGAAGCATCAACCTCAAGGATAAAAGGTAACGTAGGATCAGAGTGTGCCAACACAGGAGCAAAAACAAAGGCAGCTTTGAGACTCTCAAAGGCCTTAATGGACCAACTCTGTGGGTTACCGTCCTTTCTGGTCGTATCAGTCTCAGGCTTGACCAGAGACGAGAAGTTATAAATAAACTTGTAAACTTGTAAATTGGGGAAGTGCGAGTTCCATCGTGAATCGGGTTAAATTCCTGGGCTATGTAATTTCCACTGCTGGTTTTTCAATGGACCCAGAGAACCTTTCAGCAGTCTAAAGCCCCATACACACGGTCGGATTTTTGCATGGATTCTGTCCGATCGGACAATGTTGTTGAAAAATCAGACCGTGTGTATGCACCATCGGACAGTGTACGTCGGATTGTCCGACGGACAAAGTCCTATCTCCTGCTGGATAGATTTTCCAACAACACGGTCCGATCACACCAAATCCGATCGTGTGTACGGTTGTCCGACGGACAAAGTGCTACGCATGCTCAGATCACATTACAAGACCAAAGCTATTGGCTACTAGCCTCTACGTAGTCCCGTCGTAGGCAACAAACGTCACCACGTTCAGAATGATCGGATTTTCCGACAACTTTGTCCGACCGTGTGTACGCAAAACCAACATCGGACAAAGTATGACGGACATGATCCGACGGACCTGGTCCTCGGATAGTCCGAGCGTGTGTATGGGGCTTTAGAGTGGCCCGACCCATGGGTTTACATCCTCTGCAGCGTTCCTTGGGCTTTGCCAACTATTATCGGAAGTTTATTCGTAACTTCTCATCTCTGGTCAAGCCCCTGACTGATATGACCAGAGAGGACAGTAACCCACAGAGTTGGTCTCCGGAGTCCGTTAAGGCCTTTGAGGGTCTCAAGGCTACCTTTGTTTCTGATCCTGTGTTGGCACATCCTGATCCTACGTTACCTTTTATCCTTGAGGTTGATGCTTTTGAGACTGGAGTTAGCACCCTTCTGTCTCAACATCCTACCTCTGTGAGCGCTTTGCATCCTTGTGGCTACTTTTCCAAGAAATTGTCACCTGCGGAGTGCAATTACGAGATTAGTGACAGAGAGCTGTTGGCGATCATTTTAGCTCTGAAAGAATGGAGACATCTCCTCGAAGGTACCACTGTGACGGTTCTCATTCTTACTGACCATAAGAATCTCACATTCTTGTCTGAGGCTAAACGTTTCTCTCCCAGAATGGCGCGATGGGGTCTTTTTTTGTCAAGTTTCAATGACAAAGTGAACAAACAGTGATTGCAAAAAGGAAAAAAGTTCTCCTACACCACCACCTCCCAGATTCAATGCTTACCAGAGAGTAAGCCAACAGTAAACAATTGGCTCAAACCCAGCCTGGGCCTTTTAAGGGGACATCAAAGAAACAGAAAAAACAGTGATTCAGACAAATAGCACACTGTGTCCCAACACCACACGGGGGGGGGGGGGGGCTTCTTACCAGATGTCAAATCTATTTATTGCAGATTGTCTCCTTGGTAGGTAAAATCATCACAAGGCTATACGTTGGTGATCAGCACTGGTTAGTCCTCTATACCGGCAGATGTAACGTTTTCCTCAGATGTAACAATACATATATAGCCCGGAAGAGAGAAAACAGACCATGGTGGAGTACGTCTCTTCTGCTGCAAACTTTAAAACTGCAGTAAATGGCGTACATTTAGGAACACTTAGGACTTTGTAAGAAAGTTTGTATAATTTTAAACGTTACTTTTGACCTGAGGTCCCTCTCTGTCCAGCGATGTCCCATTTTCATGCTCACAATAGTGCCTTGAATTCTGCTTCCTGATTGTCCCAGTTTATGGCGAACTATGGTTTACAACCTTCCATGTTGCCAGACTCGTTTGTTCCGCAGAGTATTCCTGCATTAGAGGAGCATCTCCGTGGTCTATGTTCCACTTGTGCACAAGTCCAGGAGGCTTTGCGACATGCTAATGACTCCATGCTGACCGCAGACGCCTGCCCGCACCTTCCTACCAGGTTGAGGAAAGGGTCTGGCTGTCATCTCACAACCTCTGACTTCGTGTTCCCTCACTGAAGTTCGCACCTCAGTTTATTGGGCCTTTCCGTATTCTTCGCAGGATTAACCCAGTGGCTTAAGCATTAGACCTTCCTTCTAACATGCATATTTCTAATGCATTTCATTTCTCCTTATTAAAACCTTTGGTCTGCAACCGCTTTACCACCTCAGTGCCACGTCCTCATCCTGTACAAGTTGAGAACCATGAGGAGTATGAAGTACAGTCCATTGTTGACTCCTGTAGGTTCCGTGGGCGCATACAGTACCTGGTGCATTGGAAAGGGTATGGACCGGAGGAACGTTCTTGGGTTTCATCCTCGGACATACATGCCCCGGTCCTCCTCCGTGATTTCCATAGACGTTTTCCCCTCAAGCCTGGTGGTCCCCGAGGGGGAGCGGTCGTTAAGGAGGGGGGTACTATCAGGGCTGGGCTCAGCCCTTCCTTCTCTGAGCTGGCCGCTCAGCTGTCACCTAATTGACTACCTTCTGGAAGCATGTCTTACTGCATTGTGGTGACCAGGAGAGAACCTCAGCATGGAGCCAATCAAAAGAGGGGTTGTGCCTCTGTAACCAAGGATAACCAATACCCAGCGGAAACTTAGGTGAGGAAATAACTTGGAATTGGATTATCTCATGGTGAAGAGCCCCAACGGCCATGGACAATGAGTCACATGGGCAGGCTGTAGAGGTCTCCTATCAAGAGCCTCAATGGCAAGTGGAGTGACACGCAGCTGCAGCGGAATCAAGTGCTTTGATACAAAGGCAGCATTAATGAACAGGCCTGCAGCCCCAGAGTCGATTAGAGCCTGTATCTCGATGGACGACTCAGCACAAGAAAGGGTAACCAGAACCAGGGGCTTATCCTTCTGGATAACTGGGGACAAAACAACGCCACCTAAGGTCTGTCTGTGACAGGACCTCAAGGTACAGGCGTTCCCTGGATGGGTAGAACAAGACTTCAAAAAGTGACCTGCCTGGCCACAATAAAAGCACAATCTCTCCCTCCTCCTAAGGTCTCTTTCATCCGCAGAGAGACGCGTGAAGCCCAAGTGTATGGGTTCACCTTCACTGACCGTCTCAGTACCAGGAGGCATGGGAGGTGAGGGAGGCAAGGGTGGGACTGCAAAGCTTGAAGACAAATGTACAGGAGGCTTCCGCAAGTGCTCCTTAAAAGAGAGTCTTTCTATGAGTCTGGAGTCAATGAGGATGGCAAACATTATCAACTTCTCCAGCTCAGTGGGTATATCTCGGGCTGCTATCTCATCCTTGAAGGTATCTGAGAGACCATGAGAAAAAGCAGCCATGAGGGTCTCATTGTTCCAAGCAACCTCTGCTGCCAGAGTATGGAATTTAATGGTGTAATCGGCAACAGTTTGATGAACATGAGGCACTTGGCAGCAGAAGCAGAGCGCGCGGGAACGTCAAATACCCTTTTTAAGGAAGCCACAAAGTCTGGGTAACTCAGGACAATGGGTTTTTGCGTCTCCCATAGAGGGTTTGCCCAGGCCAAAGCTCTCTCAGAAAGCAAAGATCTCACAAAACCTACTTTGCTTCTGTCCGTGGGAAACGCCTGGGACAGCATCTCAAAGTATATCTAAACCCGGTTGAGAAACCCTCTGCATTGGACTGGATCGCCCCCAAATCGCTGGGGAAGCGGAGCAGAACCAGGCATACCCCTTATAGAGGTAGTACTTGAGGCAGGTGCCTGCACAGAGACTGGAGCAGCTGCAGGGATGGCCTGCAACACAGGTTGTACCGGAGCAGCTACAGAGGGAGATTCCAGGTGAGCCGTGGGACTCGAGCGTTTGTAACGCCATGGAAAGCTGATCCATGCGGTGATCCTGCTCATCCAATCTGGAAAAAATATTATCAACAAGTGGATTGACTTGATCTTCTGAATTCATGCCTTCGTCTACTGTCAGAAACCTTGAATCAGACCGAGACAGAAGTACAGTTAAATCACACTTGTTTAATAATAAAAGTAAATAGAACTGACATAGACAACGGCAGAGATCATCTGGGCTGGACGGCTTAAGTAAGAATACAAAAAATACCTCTGAGAAGTGGGATTTTTAAGGCAACACATCCAAATTTTTTGAAAAATATATAAATTTATTCATAATATCAAAATATCAAAAAATACAAATTGTACAACAAGAATCACAATAGGACAATCGTCGTTGTTTAAAACCAAACATAATGTTTAGATGATACAGATGGTAGTACTTGTGATATTTCCAACGCGTTTCAAAACTCCAACACTTTGCCACTCTTCGTCAGGGAAAATTATATCACTGTCTATAAAGTACATCAAAGGAAGAACAACAACAGGCAAGGTCAATTAGGGTGGCTATTAAATATCATGTTTCTCAACATAGCAATCAAAACACTTCAGGTGCAATGTGAGAAAACACATACCCCCCATAACCAACCCATAACAACATCATATAGAAAAAATACTTACATCATTTATATAATAGAATAGTATAAATGTAATCATTGCTTTCCCAAAGGTACCGGGCTTCCACCTCAATGTAGGTACAGTCTATTTAAAGAGAGTATCATGTATCACTTCTGCAGGACGGCTTGGAACAAAAATATATCCAAAGTAGATACTGGCGTCTCAAAAAGAATCTTGGACACTGAATAAAAAATAATAAAGCCATTTAGAAAGGGCAGAAACAGGGGGAACCTGGACCTAAGGAGAAAAAATCTCTCAGCCATATAACTTACCCCAGAGCCTGAAAAAAGGCAATTAGAGCTGTGTTCATAAAGGTGATCGGAGGAGAAAAAACCAAAGACCCCATTAAGTTGGATGATTCCTCTTACAGCATGTTGCTGTAGAGGGGGAAAGACGCCAAACACCGTCCTTGGTGTCCGCTTATAAAGGAAATCCGGGTTCCGTCCCGCCCCTAATGCGTCATCACGTTGACGCTGCACACACCAGCGCACCGCGTCATCAAAGGGCACCGCGCCTTAGAAGGTCCTTTGCGCGGCTTAAGTAAGCAGAACTGACAAGCAGGATATCATCATCTCTTTGAGGCATCATCACATGCGTTACATCACGTTACGAGGTGCGTAACGTGACGTAACGCGTGGGTACACAACCGGAAGTAAACAACACGGACCAGAAGTAGGTGCCGCGAACTGGAAGTAGAGTAAGAAGGACCTCCAAAAGCACTGTTGTCCTCATTTTACTTAGCGGTACACCATATTTGGCCTATTTTTAACTGTATTTATGTAAGCAGCCCATTTGTTCTTATTAAAGTTGTTTTATTTTTTTTTATTTATTGGGTAATACACTATTGGAGCCCCCCTTTTTTTACATATCTATACCGATATGGAACATGGATGGCCAGTAACCCAGTACCCTTAAAGGATCTTGCCGCAAGGGAGAACAGAGTAACAAATATCACTGAAGCGCTACAAACATACCTGTAAGGTAAGAGCTCTGTGAGCACTTTGTTCGATTCATAGCACATTCTTGGATTCATAACCCACTGTTCACTGGAGGAACCCTGCAAGAACTAAGGCTCCTGATTGTTTTGACTAAAACACAATATCTGACTGAAGGAATCGAGCACGTCTATGCACTTTATTGGAGTGAACTATAGAAATTGTGCATTTGCACACACACACTGGACATTGCAGCATACGGCTTCAGTCTGTATGTAACTGATCCACTGGACACATTTTTGTTATATATATTTCCTAATATAGACACGTTTTCTACTGTGAGCACTTTATTGGAAGCACTTTACAATTTTTGGAAGGTCTATATGCAATATATGTTACGCACTTTATCATATGCACATTCTATGTAGCACCTTAATGATCAATTGCAGCATTTTAGTATTATTATTTAGACATGTTTATATTGTCCTAATAGCACTTTAGAGATTTTATTTATGTTATGCGCAGAGTCATGTACACCTGAGTACACACCTTTATTCCCCTAATTTACATACTACCCACCACCATACACTCCACACCCCTCTCATATACATACCACCCCCAAATACACTCCGCACCCCTCTCATGTACATACTACCCCCAAATACACTCCGCACCCCTCTAATGTTCATACTACCCCCACATACACTCCACACCCCTCTCATGTCATACTACCCCCACATACACTCCGCACCCCTCTAATGTACATACTACCCCCACATACACTCCGCACCCCTCTAATGTACATACTACCCCCACATACACTCTGCACCCCTCTAATGTACATACTACCCCCACATACACTCCGCACCCTTCTAATGTACATACTACCCACTGTCATACCCTCCGCTTTTCTCTCCTACACACCATTGTACAGTGCCATAATAATAGCACCATGGGCAAAGTAATGCACAGGGGCCCCTACTAGAGAGGTGGTGACCTGTGGCATATAGTGACCATGGCTCAATTATGTTACATATTGGGCATGGCTTTTTAGTCTGATTAGAAATTCTAGTTTAAGTTTTTTGGTGAGAGCTTTTTGGCTTCTTTGGTGAGATATCAGGGATCTAAATAGACCCCTGAAGTCTCACTTTTTAGACCGAGAAAAGGGACTGAGGAAACACATTCCCAAACTCCTTTCTTTTCAGCCTCAGCTGCACTGCAGATGAATGAACAGGAGACAGCGGCTCCTCTCCATTCATAAACCGAAGCAGAATAAACACAGTCACACACTCACTATGTTCATTTAGAAAAGGAAGGGGCTGGTAAATTACATATTTATCAGCCCCTTTTCCTGAAGATTTCCTACAGCAGTCAGCAGGAAAGAAGAGGAGGGCAGCGCTGTGGGGGGACATACAGTTATTTTTTATTGAATTCTTTTTCTCATTATGGATGTGAGTGGGGCCTCATTTCTACGTTTTGCCTAAGGCCTCACAAAGTCTAGAGCCGCCTCTGCTCCCCTTATCACGTTATGTTTGGTCGTACTCTTGGGGGCCCCACTGAAGAACTAGAGTATACTCCAACATATTGGATTCAAGAGTGGAGGCGACGGCTATCAGAAGTCCAACAGTTTATTAAGGATCGAACTTGTGTAGAATGAGAAGAGTCAAGAAAAGAGGTCTATGACCTTAAACCTGGAGACAGGGTCCTGATGCGGCTCAAAGCTGCACATCAACAGGGCAAGCTACAAACTCCATGGGAGGAAGTGCCTGGAGTGCCAGTCTATGACATCCAGAAAGAAGGTACCCAAGACAAGCCAAGACGGCTACACCGCAGGCTCCTTAAGCCCATTAGAAACTACAGAGAGATTCCTGAGACCTTGTCTAGAGGGCCAGAAGAATAGGTTCCAGTGGTACCACCATTAGAGAATCAGTGGTGGCTACTCCCTGTTCCCTCACTACAATCTCCTAAGCCTGCAAAAAAATGTGCAGGTTTAGACAGTCCCATGCAGCCCAACGATTCCGCCCGGTTCTTACTCCTACTCTGGCCCACTGTCTAATGAAATGTCTGAAAGTGAGCATGTGTCTTTGACGGGTCCTGAAGAAGAACCTGAACTTTAGCCCTTAAGATGCTCCCAGAGGCTTAATGAAATGCCTGAAAATGAGGATGTGCCACCATCTGTTCGCAGAAGACAGTCTGGAACCCAACCCTTGAGATGCTCCCAGAGGTCTAACTTTGGGAAACCACCTGAACGCTTTGCGCAAAAAGACTTTGTATGGTCTGTAAACTTGCCTGGAATTGCAAGTTCAAGTGGGGTGGTGTGTGGAGGAGTGCCTCTTTATCTACAGCCAGGTGCAGGTCCCTTTAATTCAAACTCCCACAATATTCTGGGCTTCCAGCATCCCCTGAGCTTTTTGACATGCCCAGGGGATATAAATTCCAGCTCCTCCCTGCTTCTTGTGCTCAGAGAAATTCTGCCTAATGGGACAGCAGTGATTGGGCAAGTGAACTGTCACCAGGTGCTTGGTTCTCCCCCATTAAGTCTGATGTGCGGGCAACCAGCAGTGAGCAGAAGAGCACGCAGCATCTATCTAAGCCCCAGTCACTGGAAAGGACTTTGCTACAGTCCATGTGGATAGGCTGTCCATGCAGTGGGGTGGCCCTATCTTCAGCCACCATAACCTCCTGATCGAAGACAACAGTGTGAAGCCTGTGCCAGTCACAGTTTTACTCAGCCAGGAGCTTTCGAGAACATTACTTCATAAGGTGGACATGTGAGCACTAATGTCTTCTCTCTTTCAGAAGTTGAACTGAACTCATGAACTCTACTGCCATCTAGTTGCCATTTGTAGAATTTTTCTAATTTCTTCTTATTTCTTCTGTTAGATCAATGTTCTATACTGCACCACCTTGCTCAAATTATATCCCCTATGCAATGTTATGTTGACCTTCATTGTTTAGTAAAGTGGAAATTGCATATCACCACTGGTCTGATCATTGCATATCACCACTGGTCTGATCATTTCGCTGGTACCATTACACAACAGAACCAAAGGTTGTTTCATCCTGAAAATGTAGACTTTATTTTTTTAAATAATCTCTCAATCATACTTGATCCCAGTCTTTACTGCTGAACACTTTCAGGTATTTTATTCCTATCATGTTTATAGTTTCAAAGCCCAAAGGGGGCATTCACCCTTTCTTGAATCTTAAAGCACTAAATGTTTTCATTCAAGCCCATAAGTTCCAAATGGAACAAACAATGTTGGTCATGCTTCCCTCCATCAGGGGAATTTCCTTGCCTTGGCGGACAGCAAAGATGCACTTTTACACATAGCCAGCTTTGCGTGCACACCAGTCTATCTGCGGTTTGCCATGGGGCCCTCTCCACTACCAACTCAAAGCCTTTCCATTCAGCCTTCCCTGTCCACCTTGGGTGTTCACCAAGGTGGTAGCCCCAGGCATGTTTTTTCTGCTCTCCTGGGACATTCCACAACTGGGCTATCTGGATGATCTCCTCCTACGAGAACAGTGTTTAACACCCCCCGCACAGTTGTGGTTAGTGTCAGTGTTTTTTCAATACCCTTCCCACACTGGTGGTTGGCAGCAGTGAAGTTTAAAGCCTAAGTTTAGTTACAAAAAATAAAAAGCACACGAGACATTGGTTACCATCAGTGTGATATGCCCCCCTGTGCTGCTGTATCCTGGTTTAGGTAAAAATCTTCCTCTGTTGATGCCCCCCCCACCACACACACCCTGCCGTAATATTCCATTGTGGTGTGAGGTTTATAGAACTGAAGGAGCTGAAAGGCAGTAGACTAGATTGTCCAACTTTGCCCACTCTTTCCTTCCGGGTCCTTCATTCTTAGAAACAATATCATAACTTTCAATGAATGAAACAGGATCTATGAATGGAGGACAGGCAGAATAAAGTTCTGCCCCCTCCATTCATAGATTGTGTTTCAGTGGATACATCTTATTAATAAATGCACTGACCATCTGTTTTATTGATTGACCATCATACATTGTTTGGGATAATGACACAAGCTGGCTTTATTTGGGTATTTTCTTTTTTCTTTTTTGCGTTTAGCTAGCGGGCTGAATGAAAAAATTTAACAAAAAAAAAAAGGCTCTATCTACACAAGCGAGGTGGATGAAGAACCCCCCCGCCGGGACAATGTAATCTGACAGCGGGACCCGACACTGTCAGAAAGCACTGAACAGTGGCTGCAGCTGCTGGTCGACAAAAGTTGGGCTGCTGCATGTACAAGAGCCCATCTGTCATATGAAGATTTGATTGGGCAGAAGTAGCCAATTTGGAGGGAATCTTGATTTGAAAAGGAGCCACAGTTATGTAATCCTAGAGTTTCTCTATCAACACTGAATAAAAATAATATGAATATAATTTTATCATGACATTTCCATAAATTGTCTATTCTTTTTTTTTATCTTGATATTTTTATAGACCAGGATAAGATTATCACTAGAACATAATTATATTCCCCAATCTTATGCATAAACCCCTGTGCTTAGTGAAAAATATGTGTTTAAATTTATCGGCGTATAACACGCAAATTTTTCCTCTTAAAATCAGGGGAAAATCGTGGGTTCGTATTATACGCCGATCCCTGCTATCTCTGAGAGGGAAGGAGGGAACAAGCGCCGCCGAAATAGACCAAGCCGAGTGTACTGTGTACTTGGCTAGGCTCGACTCAGCTCGCAGTCACGCCCAGTCACGCCCAGTCCCACCCAGTCCCGTCCAGTCCCACCTCCCTGCTGCCTCTGAGGGAAAGGAGGGAACGAGCGCTGCCGAAATAGACCGGGCCTAGTGTACTGTGTACTCGGCTAGGCTCGGCTCTGCTCACACTCACGCCCAGTCCCGACTCCTAGCCTTTACATCCCGCCATTGGACCGGTGTTGTGTCCATCAATAGGAGCCAGGCCAACGGGCGGGCCTGGGCAGGACTGCTAGACGAGCCAAGAGGAGCCGAATACACAGGAAATCCAGCTCTATCTCGGGGCGCTAAAAATGTAAAAAATCATGCTGCGATTTTGGGCAAGGCTGCAGCAGATGGACACTGGGGAAGGCTGCAGATGGACACTGGGGAAGGCTGTAGATGGACACTGGGCAAGGCTGCAGTTGGACACTAGGCAAGGCTGCAGATGGAAACTGGGCAAGGCTGCAAATGGACACTGGCAAGGCTGCAGATGGACACTGATAAGGCTGCATTGATGGGCATTTAAAATGTAAGTTTTTTTCCTTAAACTTCCCTCCTAAAAGTTTTTTCCTTAAACTTCCCTGCTAAACTTGGGGTGCGTGTTATATGCCGATAAATATGGTAATAAATTAAAAGATAAAAACATACTCACAAACCACATAAAAAGAAGCTCTAGCTCTGAGGAAGAGGGCTTGACCCCAAAAACGTGTCAGCTGTGGACATCATCTATCTGGACCAATGGGGTTCCAGGGCTGGCTTCTAGGCCTGAGCTTGTGTCACATTATCTTTTTATGGGATTTGTGAATATGTTTTTATCTTTCCAGAAAGATATTATGGTACTGCGCACTGCTAGAGATTATATACAATTTCTAATATTACTCAACAATGAATAAATAATCTGGTGAATCACTCACACCTTCCACACTCTCATAGTTATGTGATCCAACTAAACTTAAATATTAGTATCTTTGGTAAAAAAAAAAAAAACTTAAATATTAGTGCTGCTCTACACCTTAATAATCAAACAGTTTGTGTATTTATACCTTGTTCAAAAATATAAGGTGCAAACCCTGACACGGTATTGCTAAAACACCTTATAGCAGTTCTCTATAAGTGTATGTATCACACATTAAATCACACATTAAATAAAATGTCCACCAAAATAAAGTCCATCAATAAGGTGTATCCATAAGTGTTGCCTTATATTTTTAGATAATACACTGTAATACACGTTTATGATCAGTGCTTTTCAGGTAACAATTCACTGTGTGTGTATTACTCGTACTGCATGCTGTGCTCTATCCCTCCACTGGGTGTGCCCTCACCTGGGATAATGGATCGTATGTGGAAATAATTATTTTGTCCTACCCAGTAGGACTGGAAATACTGTTCCTGGGGTTCGTGTTAGAATCGCTTCCTTCTTCTCCTGCCAATTCCTCCCATCAGCCATGCACATATAAATACCAGAACGCCAATAGTGCTTTATTTTTAAAATCTCCAAACTTTACACTCACATTTAAAAGGTGGCTACAGTGCATCAGACTGTAAATCGCATGTTACATCAACTTTGTACACCATTATGAAACCTTGAGGAAGTTCCTGTGGCGCAACACGTAGGGGAGGGGCTTTGACGTCATGATGCTCTAACACTGGATGCCGAGGAGCACCGATTTGTGGTAATTTAACATTTCAGAATGTCATACTGGTGTACAAAGCTGATGTAGTTATGGTTCATTTGATGGTGGCACTTTTTGGACTGCAGTCTTCAAGTGATTCCACAGATTTTCATTGGGGTTTAAGTCTGGGCTATGACTAGGCCATGCAAGGACATTCACCTTTTTCTCCTTCTCCCTGTGCTTTGGGTCATTGGTAAACCTTCCTATTGACAACTTTTTTGGTTTAACTAATCTTGAGCAGTTCTGAAAGCAAGAGTGGGAAAATATTGCAAAGTCTAGATGTGCAAAGTTAGTAGAGACATATCCCAACAGACGAAAGGCTGTAATTAAAGCAAAAGGTGGTTCAACAAAATACTGACATAAGGGGCCACCCTTTTTCCAGCTCAATGATTTTGTTTTAAATTTTTTAAATACATTTTTTGACATGTTGGTGTTATGTTTTTCACTTGGATGTTATAAACTGCACTAGTAAATACAGCTGGATAAAACAAAAACTGTGCATCTCTTCATTTCAGGCTGCAAAGAAACAAAATGTGATTATTTTAAAGGGAGTAGATTGTTTCCTATATCCACTATATATATATATATATATATATATATACACACAAACACACACACATTTTTTTATTTTTTTATTTTAATGTTGCTTACTTCTGGATGAACTGGTGTATTTAGCTGTGTTAGCTGCACTGTAATCATATGATAGAAAGTGTCACTTTTTTTCATGATATGCAGTATGTTGCGTGTTTTTAATACTGTATATGTGTAATAAAAGAGTTTTTTCTTTACATATACACTTGTTTTTGCATGTTACAGTGCCTTGCCAAAGTATTCGGCCCCCTTGAACTTTTCAACCTTTTGCCACATTTCAGGCTTCAAACATAAAGATATAAAATTTTAATTTTTTGTGAAGAATCCCCAACAAGTGGGACACAATTGTGAAGTAGAACGAAATCTATTGGATATTTTAAACTTTTTTAGCAAATAAAAAACTGAAAAGTGAGGCGTGCAAAATTATTCGGCCCCTTTACTTTCAGTGCAGCAAACTCACTCCAGAAGTTCAGCGAGGATCTCTGAATGATCCAATGTTGTCCTAAATGACTGATGGTGATAAATAGAATCCACCTGTGTGTAATCAAGTCTCTGTATAAATGCACCTGCTCTGTGATAGTCTCAGGGTTCTGTTGAAAGCTCAGAGAGCATCATGAAGACCAAGGAACACACCAGGCAGGTCAGTAATACTGTTGTGGAGAAGTTTAAAGCTGTATTTGGATACAAAAAGATTTCCCAAGCTTTAAACAGCACTGGAGCACTGTGCAAGCAATCATTTTGAAATGGAAGGAGTATCAGACCACTGAAAATCTACCAAGACCTGGCTGTCCCTCTAAACTTTCAGCTCAGACAAGGAGAAGACTGATCAGAGATGCAGCCAAGAGGCCCATGATCACTCTGGATGAACTGCAGAGAACTACAGCTGAGGTGGGAGAGTCTGTCCATAGGACAACAATCAGTCGTACACTGCACAAATCTGGCCTTTATGGAAGAGTGGCAAGAAGAAAGCCATTTCTCAAAGATATCCATAAAAAGTCTTGTCTAAAGTTTGCCACAGGCCACCTGGGAGACACACCAAACATGTGGAAGAAGGTGCTCTGGTCCGATGAAACCAAAATCGAACTTTTTGCCCACAATGCAAAACGATATGTTTGGCGTAAAAGCAACAAAGCTCATCACCCTCAACACACCATCCCCACTGTCAAACATGGTGTGGCAGCATCATGGTTTGGGCCTGCTTTTCTTCAGCAGGGACAGGGAAGATGGTTAAAATTGAGGGGAAGATGGATGCAGCCAAATACAGGACCATTCTGGATGAAAACCTGTTGGAGTCTGCAAAAGACCTGAAAGTGGGACGGAGATTTATCTTCCAACAAGGCAATGATCCCAAACATACAACAAAATCTACAAAGGAATGGTTCACAAATAAACGTATCCAGGTGTTAGAATGGCCAAGTCAAAGTCCAGACCTGAATCCAATCGAGAATCTGTGGAAAGAGCTGAAAACTGCTGTTCACAAATGCTCTCCATCCAACCTCACTGAGCTCGAGCTGTTTTGCAAGGAAGAATGGGCAAAAATTTCAGTCTCTCAATGTGCAAAACTGATAGAGACATACCCCAAGCGACTTGCAGCTGTAATCGCAGCAAAAGGTGGCTCTACAAAGTATTAACGCAAGGGGGCCGAATAATTTTGCACGCCCCACTTTTCATATTTTTATTAGTTAAAAAAGTTTCAACAATCCAATAGATTTCGTTCCACTTCACAATTGTGTCCCACTTGTTGGTGATTCTTCACAAAAAATTAAAATTTTATATCTTTATGTTTGAAGCCTGAAATGTGGCAAAAGGTTGAAAAGTTCAAGGGGGCCGAATACTTTCGCAAGGCACTGTACATACATAGTCGGTAAGGCTGAAAAAAAAAAATAGTCCATCCAGTTCAACCTGTGTAGGTGTATGTGTATCAGTGTCTATAATGATTTCCCATTTCCCTGTATGTTGTACCCTTTAAGATGTACATCTAAGCGTCTTTTAAAAATATCCATACTCAACGCAGCCACCACCAATTGTAGGAGAGAGTTCCATATCCTTATTGCCCTAACAGTGAGGAACCACTTAACACTTAACATCTGTGCCGCTTCATGTACAGATGTCTATTGAAATGGCCCTCCAAGTCGCCAACAGTAGTGCAGGAACTACATTGGAAATCGATGCAGCGCTGCAAAGTGAGTGTTGCAACGATCGGGGCACTTCTATTGCCAACAATAGGCTGTCAAATCGCATGTCGAATCGTGCTGATTTGAACGGAGGTGGAGATTTGGTCAGGATCAATGGTGTCGTCAATGCTGAGAAATACAGGCAGATACTTATCCATCATGTCATACCATCAGGAGGCCTGTGATTGGACCCAAATTTATTCTGCAGCAGGACATGACCCCAAACATGCAGCCAATTACATTAAGAACTATCATCAGTGTAAAGAAGAACAAGGAGTCCTGGAAGTGATGGTTTGACCCCCACAGTGCCCTGATCTCGCCGTCATCAAGTCTGTCTGAGATTACATGAAGAGACAGAAGGATTTTAGGCAGCCTACATCCACAGACGATCTGTGGTTAGTTCCCCAAGATGTTTGGAACAACCTACCTGCCGTGTTTCTTAAAAACTGTATGCAAGTGTACCTAGAAGAATTGAAGAATTGATGCTGTTGTTTTGAAGGCAACGGGTGGTCACACCAAATATTGGTTTGATTTGAATTTCCCTTCTGGTCATTTACTTTCCGTCTTATTAATTTATAAAAATAAACTATTAACACTTCTATTTTTCAACTTGCAGCATTTCTTCACACCTGCCAAAGGCCCCTTTCACACATTAATTTCCGTTTTGACAGACTATGCTTGCTCAGCAGGGATCAATCCGTTGATCCCCGCTGAGCCGGTGGATTATAGGTCTGTCTTTGCTCACTGTGCAGGGACGGACCTGTCAGAGCCCCACTCTCCTCTAAAGTGGATCGGATGAAAACGGACCGCCTGTCCGTTTTCATCCGATCCGCCAGACGGATGGATAATAGGGTTTCCGTCCTAATGCATTTAGTGAATTGGAGAGGATCGGATGTCAGCGGACATGTCACTGCTGACATCCGTCGCTCCATAGAGGTACATGGAGCGTCCGTACAGGTCCACCTGAAAAACTGACAGGTGGACCATAACGGTCCGCATGTGTAAAAGAGCCCTAGAAACCTTTGCACAGTACTATGCATATATATATATATATATATATATATATATATTTTTTTATTATTATTTATATATATATATATTGGAAGGCCGGGTACCGGCCTGAAGTTATGGGAGGAGCCCGGAGGGTATTTAAGCAGCCCAAAGGCCGCCGGTCTTTGTCGGTTTCCTGTGCAAGATATCTGATACGTCAGACATCTAGGATCGACTCGTTCGAGACAAGCGCTGTTGGTGCCGGTTCGTGAGCTCCGTTTCGTCTGTCCGTCTCCTTTTGTTCCAGTCCCGCGTTCCGTGTTCGTAAGTCGTGTTGTCCCTTCGTGTCGCACTCGTGTCGCCGAGTCGCAGTTCCGTACAAAGAGTCTGGTTCGGCTGTTGCAGGTAGGGCTTCGGCTCCCATGTTTTACGTTCTCATGCACTGCTTATCATGTCACTAAACTGTGGTCTGCGTAGCTCACGAACCACGCACCGCTTGTCTCGAAAACCTAAACAGTTACACGCACGTTTTTGGTTGTACACGATTGGGAGCCACCTAGCGGCACGCACATTCAGGGCCGCCCGCCATGACACTCCGACCGATGCCGCATCCGGCACTCAAGGGTTCCCCTTACGCGGTCGTGTTACGCAGTCTTTGAATCGTTCAAACTTGGCTCACGCACGGGTGCCGTTCGCACTCACACGCATCGTTCATGTCCTGTCATATTATTCAAATCGGTTATGCCAGCAAGCGTGCCGAATCGCTATTTGCATTCCGAATCGCTGTTGGCATGTTAATTGTACGAATCACTTCGACCGTGTCGAAACATTTCATGTATTAGCATGGCAATCATTTCGTCATTTCAAACATGGCTAACGTATCAGGCCATTCGGTCATGCTAAGTCATTTCGCATCAGTCAAACAGGGCGTTCATTCCATCATTTCGATCCTGGCCGAACTCAGATTCAAGTCATGTCGCACTTAGGCACGGATTTGTCTCGGGGTACCCAGGTTACGGCCGTATTACCATACATGTTTCAGAGATTGGCCCACCGCTCGTACGGATGCGGGCTCGAGTCCAGTCTTTGGCATGATATCGGTCATTGGCCACGTATCGGTCTGAATCCGGTCGCATCCGGGATGCATCGATTCGCACTGATTCGCCTAGCCACTCGGCCTCATTTCTATACATGCTCCAGAGATTAGATTCGGTTACAAATTGCTCGGTTTGTTGTAATCTAGTCTTTGTCATGATTTCATTTCGGTCACCATACCTCTGGGTAGGTCCGGTCGCATCCATAGATGCTCCGATCGGGGCGATCCAGACGCACGACTACCCCGCCTCATTTCGATACATGCGCCAAGTGCGGAATCGCATCACAGGTTGCGTACATTCTTGATTCTTGCCCCTGTCATGGTATGTCATTTCTGTCACCTTACCACGCCCGGCATGAATGCAGTCACTTCCCCGCACTAATTCGTGTCGGCGTGCCCTAGGCCGGCCTCATTTCAATACATGCGCCAGGGACGGAATCGCAAAAAAAAAAAAAAAGGAAAAAAAGAGAGACTTTGATTCTTGTCCTTGTCATGTTATATCATTTCTATGTCACCTTACCACGCCCTGGCGTTAATTGGTCACCTCCCTGTACGAATTCGCGCCGGCGTGCCCTAGGCCGGCCGCATTTCTATACAAAAAAAAAAAAAAAGAGAAAAGGGCGTTCAGTCACTAGACAGTGGCATGATGATCGAGGTCGCTGGCACACGAGTGCTTGCGTTCCAAATGCATACTATAGCACTTGGAGTCGGACCCGGTGGCAGCTGGATGTCACAGTTCGGCCCCAGCGTACCCAGGCAGTTGGCCTCATTTCACGGTTGCCTAATTTCTGTACGTGCTCCAGAGTCCGGCTCACAGTCACCCCCATACGGTACAACCGGGCCGGGCCCTGTCACAGGAAGTTCATTTCAGTTAAGGCAACATGTCGTGTCAGTCATTCGTGTTGTTATCTGTCATTTGATTCCACAGCTGTCTCGGCAGTCGACTTAAGTCACTATCGCCTGTTGTTATCATCTACGTTGGGTTCCGTCGCTCTGGACGGCAGCAGTTTCAGGCTCTTAAATAGGTACTTTCTTTCACACTCTCTCAGGTCAGTCGGATTCAGTAGGTCCACCTGCACCAGCTTGATCAGGGTTCCAGCAGGTAAAAAAAAACGAAAAGAAAAAAAAAAAAAACGCAGAGGCGTGGGGGGGCTCCTGCTTTCTCATGGCAGGTACGTATACCGTAGGTGACACGTCCAAACTCATTTCTAGTCACCTCTTTATAGGCCAGCCTGCAGACACGTGACCAGTCTACTAAGTAACGGGTCTTGGCAGCCGCCATGTCATCAGTCGGCAGCGATGACCTCACCACCCCGCTATCTCCGGCGTCAGCCTCCGAGGCTGCCAGTGTCCAGTCTCTTAGGGCATGGACAATTCCCAGGCTGTCCGCCGAGCTGAGGCGCAGAGGGATACCCTTCTCGTCCGCGGCCAGGAAGGCGGAGCTATTCAGGCTACTCTTCCCACCACCGGCCGCAGCAGGCTCCAGCAGCCAGCAGGCGTCTCTGGAATCTATTTCAGCCGCCGTCGCTCAGCTACACACCCTCGTGTCTTCCCTGTCTTCCTCGATCGTTGAGGTCCAGGACAGGGTGTCTCGTCTAGAGGCCAGCCCGGCTGCCACGGTTCTGGACCCTGCGGTGGTCCCAGCCATCAGTGCACCGGCCGCAGGTAGTGAGCTTGCCACGACTACCGTTCACCCTTCCCACCTGGTGCCACCCAGCGTAAGGAAGGACATTTTAGAGGGCAGAGACGTTAACCTGGCCTCACTCATGATCTCGGTCCATGACTTGGCCGAGAACAAGGCCTACACCTGGGGGGACGTCTCGGTGGTTTTGAAGGCAAAGGATCCGAGGCTCAACAGAAAGCTCACGGTGCCCGAGTTCACGCTCGCTTTCGGCATGTTCAGGGACGTGCTGTGCTCAGCCTCCCCCGGCAGGCGGGAGGAACTGGACCTCTACCTCCATTTGATCGTAGACCTGGGCCACAAATACGGTGGCTTAGCGTTCTACGATTATCATCGGTCCTTCTCGGCCAAAGCCGCGGCCAGATTCTTACAGTTCCATTTGACAACGGACTGGAGCGTAGTGGACACGGAGTTGTTCTGCGCCACTTTGCGGGTCTACGCTCCCCGCTATGTATTGTCTGTCAGTCAGCGTCCCACACCACGGTCTGGTGTGCCAACATAGCCTCTGTCCATCCGATAGCTAGCACGGCCTCTACCAGCACGAGCCAGGCTCAGCAGGCCCCGGCGCAAGGGCAGAAGGTGGACAAATTGGGACGTCCGGTGCGGATGGTTGGGGGAGCCGCCATTTGCAATAACTTCAACTACGGCTCCTGCAGTTTCAGCCAGTGCCGGCTCTTGCACGTTTGCACCCTATGCCAGAGGGCGCACCCCAGGGTCCTGTGTGAGGTCAAGCAGAAGAAACCGTGATAAACCGGGTCAATGTCCTTTGGCTCGATGTTTACTTGACCACACACCCCACTCCGTCACTCGCCAGCTACCTCATCCGAGGTTTCACCGATGGGTTTCATACCGGGCTCATCACCCTGCCCCACTCCACCCACGAATGTTCGAACCTGCGCTCAGCAGCAACAGATGAGCCAGCTATTGACGTCCTTCTGCAGACGGAGTTGGATCGGGACTTTATGATAGGCCCGTTCAGTCAGTCTCCCTTCAGTATCTGGAGGGTTAGCCCTATCGGGCTTGTACAGGGAAAATTTTCAAATAAAAAACGTCTGGTGTATGATCTGTCAGCGCCTCATTCTTCTGTCGTTCCCAGTCTCAACTCGCTCATCCCCTCCGAGGAGTTCTCACTGAAGTACGCTTCGGTAGACATGGCTATCCAGGCCATTCTCAGGACTGGGGTGGGTGCTTGGCTCTCGAAGGCGGACATATCCGATGCCTTCAAGCTGCTGCCCATACATCCTTCCCTGTGGCGCTGGCACGGCATCTAGTGGAGGGAGCGATATTATTTCGCGACCCAAATTGACCTTCGGGTCTAAGAGTAGTCCTTGGTTATTTGACAAGTTCGCGGAGACCCTGGCGTGGATCCTTCTCCACGAGGCACAGTGCCACGAGGTCATCCATTATTTGATGACTTCCTTCTGATAGAACCACCCGGGGCTCCCCCAGGGGACCTTGGAAAGTTGAGGACGGTTTTCGACAATCTGAACGTCCCCATAGCGGAACACAAGGTTGACGGCCCGGCGCACAAGATCACGTTCTTGGGCATCGACCTTGACACGCTTGCCATGCAGGCCAGCCTTCCCGCAGATAAGTTGGACCGTATCAGGACGGTTCTGCGAGAGTTCACCCGGGTGGGGGGATGTACTCAGAAGCAACTTCAGTCTCTCCTCGGGATGTTGAATTTCGCTATGAGGATCATCCCCCAGGGCCGCTCCTTCGTGTCCCGGTTGCTGGTCTTCCTGTCCTACACTCAGGACCCAGACCAGGTCATCAGGCTGGATTCAGCAGCCAGGGCAGATCTAGCCATGTGGGAACACTTTCTTAGTAATTGGAACGGTGTGTCCCTGTTCATCCCAGTAGTGTCTACGCTGTCACCCCAGGTGGTGACCGATGCGGCGGCATCCACAGGATGCGCCGCCATTTTTGGCCATTTGTCGTTCGCCGCCCCTTGGCCTCCTCAGGCACTAGCCACACCGGGCTTCACTACCACGTCAGCCCTCTTTGAGCTGTTCCCCATCGTAGCAGCCGCTCACCTATGGGGTCACCTTTGGTCTGGACAGACGGTGGCTTTTACGACAGACAATCAAGCCACAGCCGAGATCATCAGCAAGGGCAGGTCTAAATCCAGGCCTGTCATGTCCTTCCTCCGCAGACTGGTCCAGCTATCCCTACAACATCAGTTCAACGTTCACTGCTCATTCATTCCAGGGAAGTTCAACTCAGCAGCGGACGCACTCTCCCGTTTTAACTTTATTTCTTTCTTTGAACAGGTGCCAGGAGCCTGCCATCTTTCAGCCACTATCACGGATTGGTCACAACTGACCTTGGACTAGCCCCACATCTACACTCAGCTACTAACATTATCAACGCTTCGCTTGCCCGCAACACCCGTCGGGCCTACCGGACGGCCTGGAGGGCGTTTAATAAGTTCCTGCCCCATCGCCCTCGTGAATCTTCCAGCGTCAAGCAGGTTCTGGCGTTTATCGCTTATTGCCATTCTCACCTAGCGCTGTCACACAGCACGATACGCCAGTACGTGGCCGGGGTGCAGCACTACTTGTCACTTCAAGACCCCGCAAGGCCTTCGGTGTTCTCCTGCCACGCAGTGAGGGCTCTACTGCGTGGAGTTCAGAAGCACCAGCCGCCAGTCAGCCCGAAGAGGCTGCCTATCACTGGGGAGATCTTTAAGGGGATGTCTGACATCCTGGATAGGTCCCCTTTCGGTCTCCTCCTCAGCACCGTCCTGCAGGCTGCGATACACATGGCGTTTTATGGGTTTCTACGGCCCAGCGAGTTCACTCGCAGCCACCCAGCCGGTCCAGTCTTGCATAGAAGTAATCTCTGCCGCCACCAGGATCACTACGTCCTTCACTTGGCGACGTCTAAAACTCAGCAGCGAGGTTCCGGAGTAGATATTCACCTGTACAGGACTCACAACAACTGGTGCCCAGTTGCCGTGTTAAACCGCTTGACGGCACTGCTATCCGACCGCCCAGGGTCCAGTCCGCTTCTACCCTTTCCAGTAAAACCCCTCAACTCGTCGCAGTTCGTGGAACATGTCCGGATCCTTCTCGGCAATCTTCAGTTGGACCCCAGCCAGTACTCCGGGCATTCATTCCGGATCGGGGCGGCCACGACGGCCTCAAGACAGGGGGTCCCGGACCATGTGATCAAGAAACTAGGTCGGTGGAAGTCGGCCTGCTTCTCTCGCTACATACCTAACCCACAGTCAGAGATGGCTCAGGCCTTTGCTTGACTTACTCAGTGACATTTACCTTTAATAAATAATTATCCCCTACCTGAAGGTTTTTGCCCCCTTATTTTGGTGTACCATACGGTAGACCAAGGCACACTTTCAGGTCTATTTCATGTTGGTAAGTTTTGTGTTGTTCCTATGTGTCATCGTTACTCATGTCGTCCGTAGGGCTCTAGACCATAAATTGGAAGGCCGGGTACCGGCCTGAAGTTATGGGAGGAGCCCGGAGGGTATTTAAGCAGCCCAAAGGCCGCCGGTCTTTGTCGGTTTCCTGTGCGAGATACCCACCCACCCTCCCCTTCTAAAAGCCTTTTCCAAGTATTCTTACCCCAGACTGAATACTCACTTCACATTATTCCATAACTACTTCTTATCATTCCTCATCTAGGGTATGCCCCCTTATTTTGGTGTACCATACGGTAGACCAAGGCACACTTTCAGGTCTATTTCATGTTGGTAAGTTTTGTGTTGTTCCTATGTGTCATCGTTACTCATGTCGTCCGTAGGGCTCTAGACCATAAATATATATATATATATATATATATATATATATATATATATATATATATATATATATATATATATATACATACATACATACATACAGTATATCTATCTATCCTTCAGTTGTCAGCCACATACTTTTACTTCCTCGCATAAACTTCTGCCATAAGCCCTGTTATGTTTGTTACGTCTAACCATTATAGAACCTTTCATTAAGCTGAATTTAGTTGAAGGTTTTCATTTCAGGCACAATAATAGATTGTTATTGCAGGACAAATATACACGTGGTTTTGGGTATTGTATAAAAATAACACTCTATCCAGCTTCACAGAACACAGTGCATGCAACAATGAGACAAACAAAACTTTTTATTAACATTAGCAGGCTTTTTTATTTACTTTGTAAGCTTGCAATATGTAATATACAATGTTTAATTTAGAGATTACCTGTGTTTTGCATGGATAGGCACCTTTAATAGTTCTATAATACAAAGAAGAAGAGCCTATCCACTAAAAAACGTTTTGTTTGAATTAAAAAAAAAAATCTTAATAAATCTACATCCCTACCATATGTGGAAAGTTATGGATAAGAATATAGATGTGTGTAACACACCTGTAAATTTCTGCGCTAGTAGATAGGTAATTTTTGAAAATGCTGTATGAGTAAGTATGGGAACACTATGAATAGGTAAACACTATAAATAAGGGTTGCTGCTCTCAAAGTGCATGTGCCTTTTAAATGTGTGATCAAAGTAAGAGCGCTACCTCGTGCTAAACTAATACATCAATACCACAAAACAAAATATCAATAATACCATAAAAATCAATAATAATATTAACAAAATGATAATTGTCCATTAAAGATTCAAGTGTGTAAAATTCATGAACTTCAAACTTTGCAGTGCTGCTTCAAAATTTTCCAATATGTGCAATATAAAGTGCCAAGTGCTGAAAAGATAATCCGTGCAATCCACGCTCCCCTTTGTGTGCCCTCTCACTCACCAGAAATCCAGGACTCCCATAATAGAAGTCACAAGCGCTCAGGAGGATGGCTGGGCTCTGTGGTCCCACATGCTGTGTCTCGAACTGCAGTGTGCGTTGTTCAGAAATCCAGGACTCCCAAAAAGAAGTCTCAAGCGCTTGGGAGGATGGCTGGGCTCTGTTGTCCCACGAGCTGAGTCTCCAACTGTAACGTGCGTTATTCTCAATGGATCATCAGTAATTCCGTTTGATTATTGCATAAAAAACAAACAATATCCACTCACATGTAAAAACGTTGCAAAAAGTGTTAAAAATTGGAACCGGATGATCCACTGTTAAGGGAGTCCTGGATTTCTGGTGAGTGAGAGGGCACACAAAGGGGAGCACGGATTGCACGGATTATCTTTTCAACACTTAGCACTTTAAATTGCACATGTTGGAAAATTTTGAAGCAGCACTGCAAAGTTTGAAGTTCATGAACGTTACACACTTGACTCTTTAATGGACTATTATCATTTTATTAATATTATGTAGTGGGTGTCTCACGGTATAACCCGCAATCCCGCCAAGCTGGCCGGAATGATGTACACAGGCTTTCCAGCTTGAGTTAGGCCCCTTTCACACTTAGCCGCGGTATTTAGCGCTGCTTTGCCGTCGTTTTAGCCACGGTATTTGGCCGCTAGCGGTGCAGTTTTAACCCCCGATAGCGGGCGAAAAAGGGTTAAAATCCCCCGCAAAGCGCCGCCGTAGCGGCGCTTTGCGGCGGTATTGCCGCGGTATTACCGCTGTGTCCCATTGATTTCAATGGGTAGGAGCGGTAGAGGAGCGGTGAATACACTGCTCCTATACTGCTCCAAAGATGCCCGCTCCTCCCAGCCACGTACAAGTCCACTGGTTTGTTGGGACTGTAAATCATCCCTAAAAGACTGTTGCTGCTGATGCTGAGTGCCAGGCTCCACCTCCATGCTGACACAATCCTCCTCCTCCTCCTCCTCCTCATCCTCCTCCTCATCCTCTTCCTGTGTGATGGGTGGGAGAGAAGGAACACTGTCTGGATAAAGGGGGCCTTGAGAGGCAAGGAAGTCCTCCTCTTCCTGCCTCTGTTCTGCCTCAAGTGCCCTGTCCATTATCCCATGCAGCGTATGCTCCAACAGGTGGACAAGAGATACAGTGTCACTGATGCATGCACTGTCACTGCTCACCATCCTCATGGCCTACTCAAATGGTGACAGGACAGTGCATGCATCCCTGATAATGCTCCACTGGCGTGGGGAAAAAAAATCTGAGCTCCCCTGACACTGTCCTGGTGCCGTAGCCGCACAGGTACTCATTGATGGCCCTCTGCTGCATGTGCAGTCGCTGCAGAATGGCCAACGTTGAGTTCCACCTGGTGGGCATGTCACATATAAGGCGGTTCTTGGGCAGGTTCAACTCCTTTTGCAGCTCAGCCAGCCGAGCACTGGCATTATATGATCGGCGGAAATGCACACAGACTTTCCTGGCCTGCCTCAGGACATCCTGTAAGCCTGGGAACCTGCCCAAGAACCGCTGCACCACCAGGTTAAGGACGTGAGCCATGCAGTTCACATGTGTCAGCTGTCCCTGTCGCAGGGCGGAGAGGAGGTTGGTGCCATTGTCACAAACCACCATTCCTGGCTTAAGCTGGCGTGGCGTCAACCACCTCTCGGCCTGCCCCTGCAGAGCTGACAGAACCTCTGCCCCAGTGTGGCTCCTATCCCCCAAACACACCAGCGCAAGCACGGCATGGCATCTTTTTGCCTGTGTACTTGCGTAGCCCCTTGGACGCCTACGGAGCGTGTCACCTGTCAACCTGTCACTGAGGAACCGCACATTGAACAAACTCACGGAAGGGGGCCGAGTCTACCAACTGAAAAGGCAGCAGTTGAAGTGATAGAAATTTAGCCAAGCTAGCATTCAACCGCTGGGCATGTGGATGGCTGGGAGTAAACTTCTTTCGACGGTCCAGCAGCTGGGGCAGGGAAATTTGCCTGCTACAATCGGACGTCGGTGTACTGCTAGCAGAGTGCCCGCAAATACTTGGCTGTGACACACCTAATTCTACACCTTCATTCCTCTCAGTGCAGCTTTCAGAGAGGACTGAAGGTATAGTGGGGTTGGAGATCCCAGCTGATGGTGGTTTAGTGTGCTGTGCTATACTCACACAGCACACACACACGCTAACTCCTGCAGATGGCTGTCTGGCTGCTGTAACGCCGAGCGCTCCGGGTGCCCCGTCCATCCCGGAGCGCTCACGGCGTCTATCCTCCTGCAGCGCCCCAGCCGGCTCCCCTGGCCGTGGGCACTGTTCTGTCTCTGGGATGCGATCCACGCGGCGCCCCCGGTCCGCCCGTGGATCGCATCCCGCTCTGCTGGTTCGTCCCCGTCGGCTCTGCCGCCTGCCTCCCCCTGCGCGCTCGCCTCCTCTCCCCAGGGGCGCGCGCGGCTCCTTCCTCCTCTTAAAGGGCCAGTGCACAACTGATTGGTGCCTGGCCCAATCATCCTTCACCCTTTCCCTTATTAACCCACTTCCCCTTCCTGTCATTGCCGGATCTTGAGTTGCCTTAGTGCCCAGTGAAAGCGTTGTGTTGCCCCTGCCTGTGTATCCAGATCTCTGCTGTTGCCCCTGACTACGAACCATTGCCGCCTGCCTTGACCTATTGCTACGTTTGACCTCGTCTCTGCCTTATCCCTGTGTACCTCGCCTTTCTCAGCTGTCAGTGTGGTCGAGTTGCTATTGGAAGATACGACCTGGTTGCTACCGCCACTGCAAATCCATCCCGCCTTGCGGCGGGCTCTGGTGAATACCAGTAGCAACATTAGAACCGGTCCTCCAATACAACCCGTGCTATCGCCTCACTGGCATAGGGGATCCGCCTCCTGTCTCCCGCCATACCCCGAGCGTGACAGTAGATCCGGCCATGGATCCCGCTGAAGTCCCTCTGCCAAGCCTCTCGGATCTGACCACGGTGGTCGCTCAACAGGGACAGCAATTGGCGCAGTTGACTGCTATGCTACAGCAGCTTCTACCGTCTCCACCGCCATCTCCTACATCTCCTCCACGAGTTGCTGCTGCTAGGGTCCGCCTGTCCCTTCCTGACAAGTTCAATGGGGATCCTAAGCTATGCCGAGGGTTCCTATCCCAGTGTTCCCTCCATCTGGAGATGTTGTCTGACCAGTTCCCCTCCGAACGGTCTAAAGTGGTGTTCGTGGTTAGCCTGCTTTCTGATAAGGCCCTAGCCTGGGACCATGGCGATCCTGCCACAGCTTCTATTCCAGCCTTCTTTTCTGAAGTTCGCAGTGTCTTCGAGCAGCCAGCCCGGGCCTCCTCTGCCGAGACGGCTCTCCTGAACCTGGTCCAGGGAGATTCTTCAGTGGGCAATTACGCCATTCAGTTCCGCACCCTGGCATCCGAACTCTCCTGGAACAATGCGGCCCTTTGCGCGACCTTTAAAAAGGGTCTATCCAGCCACGTCAAAGATGTGCTGGCTGCTCGAGAAATTCCTGCCACCCTGTCTGAACTCATCCAGTTGGCCACCCGTATTGACATGCGTTATACTGAAAGACGCCTAGAGCTACGCCAAAAAAAGGACCTTGGTCGCGCCAAGCGGTTTCCTCGCCTGGCACCTCTTTTTCAGAACCCTCTACAATCTGTTCCTGTACCTCCCGCCGAGGAGGCGATGCAAGTGGATCGGTCACGCCTGACCTCACAAGAGAGGACTCGCCGTCGTGACCATAATCTGTGCCTGTATTGCGCCAGTCCTGACCATTTTCTAAAGGATTGCTCTATCCGTCCTCAGCGTCAGGGAAACGCTCGCACCTAGCTAACGTGGGAGAGGTGTTGCTAGGTGTGGACTCTTTGCCCAAGAAGTTCTCTTTCTCCGCCGTGGCCTTTTTGGATTCTGGTTCTGCAGGAAACTTCATTGAAGCCTCACTCATCGACAAATTTAATATTCCAGTCACTCGTCTTGTCAAGCCATTTTTTATCACCTCGGTAAATGGTCAAAATCTGGACTGTGTCGTGCGTTACCGCACCGAACTTCTCCTCATGAGAATTGGAGTTCTCCATCATGAAAAGATAGACTTTTTTGTATTGCCCAACTGCACCTCTGAGATCCTTTTGGGCCTACCCTGGCTCCGGCTACATTCCCCTACCCTCGACTGGACCTCGGGGGACATCAAAAGTTGGGGTCCCTCCTGCCACAGGCATTGCCTCAAAGCGGTACACACTAAGCAAGTTTTCATCGCTACCTCTCGGTCTAGTCTCCCCAAACCTTACAGGGACTTTGCTGACGTATTTTGCAAAAAACAAGCTTAGATCTTGCCGCCACATAGACTCTTCGATTGTCCTATCGATCTTCTTCCTGGGACCACGCCGCCCCTTGGCAGGATCTACCCTCTCTCCATCCCGGAGACAAAAGCTATGACAGAGTACGTCCAGGAGAACCTCAAAAGAGGTTTCATCCGCAAGTCTTCCTCCCCTGCTGGAGCAGGATTCTTCTTTGTCACCAAAAAGGACGGGTCCTTACGTCCCTGCATTGACTATCGTGGTCTTAACAAGATCACGGTAAAAAATCGCTACCCGCTGCCTCTTATCTCGGAACTTTTTGATCGTTTGCGCGGAGCAAGAATCTTCACCAAATTGGACCTCCGGGCGCATATAATCTCATCCGTATCCGTAAAGGCGATGAGTGGAAAACCGCCTTTAACACCCGTGACGGACACTTCGAGTATCTCGTCATGCCCTTCGGTTTGTGCAATGCTCCGGCGGTCTTCCAAGACTTTGTGAATGAGATTTTCAGAGACTTGCTATACTCCTGTGTCATTGTCTATCTGGATGATATCCTGATTTTTTCCGCCAGCTTCGAGGAACACCGTCTTCAGGTCCGTCAAGTGCTCCAACGGCTTCGGGAGAACCATCTTTATGCCAAACTAGAGAAATGTCTCTTTGAACGTTGCAGTCTTCCCTTCCTAGGTTACTTGGTCTCTGGACAAGGTCTCCAAATAGACCCGGAGAAGCTTTCTGCCGTCTTGAACTGGCCACGTCCTACCGGACTACGGGCCATCCAGCGTTTCCTTGGATTCGCCAATTACTATCGCCAGTTCATCCCTCACTTCTCCACCATTGTCGCGCCTATTGTGGCATTAACCAAAAAGGATGCTAATCCTAGGTCCTGGCCCCCTCCAGCTGAGGAGGCCTTTAACCACCTCAAATCTGTCTTTGCCTCTGCACCCGTTTTGTCCAGGCCCGATCCTCGCAAACCGTTTCTCCTGGAAGTCGATGCCTCCTCTGTGGGAGCAGGAGCTGTGCTTCTTCAGACAGACTCCAAGGGCAAGAACATCACCTGTGGGTTTTTTTCTAAGACCTTTTCCCCTCCCGAGAAGAACTATTCCATCGGAGACCGTGAGTTGCTAGCTATTAAGCTAGCACTTGAGGAATGGAGACACCTTTTTGAGGGATCCGTTCATCCCATCACGATTTTCACGGATCACAAAAATCTCTTTTATCTCCAATCGGCCCAGCGATTAAACCCACGCCAAGCTAGGTGGTCCTTGTTTTTTGCCCGCTTCAACTTTGAGATCCATTTCCGTCCTGTGGACAAGAATGTCAGGGCCGACGCCCTGTCACGTTCCACCGATTCTTCTGAGTCCGAGGCCCCTGTACAACACATTATACCTCCTGAGTGTCTGATCTCTTCAGCTCCTGCCTCCTTGGTGCAAGTTCCTCCTGGGAAGACTTTGGTTCCTCCACGTCTTCGTCTTCAGATCCTCAAATGGGGCCATTCCTCTCATCTGGCCGGTCATCCTGGAATTAGGAAATCCTCCCAACTGATTTCCAGGTATTACTGGTGGTCCTCCTTAAAAAAGGATGTGACGGACTTCGTACAGGCCTGTACTATATGTGCTCGAGACAAGACCCCTTGCTAAAAGCCTGCTGGTCTTCTTCACCCTCTGCCCGTGCCTGAACGACCCTGGTCCCACATAGCTATGGACTTTATCACGGACCTTCCTCCTTCCCTCGGCCATACAGCCATATGGGTGGTCGTTGATAGTTTCTCTAAAATGGCACATTTTGTCTCCCTTCTGCACCTAGTCTCGCTAAACATTTCTTTCTCCAGATTTTTCGTCTTCATGGACTTCCATCTCACATCGTTTCGGATAGAGGTGTTCAGTTCGTGTCCAAGTTCTGGAGGGCCCTCTGCAGTCAACTGAAAGTCAAACTGGACTTCTCCTCTGCTTATCATTCACAGTCCAATGGACAAGTGGAGAGAGTCAACCAGATCCTTGGGGCCTACCTGCGACACTTTGTCTCTGCTCATCAAGACGACTGGGCTGACCTCCTGCCCTGGGCCGAATTTTTTTACAACCTGAAGGAGTCTGAGTCCTCCTCCAAGTCACCCTTTTTTGTAGTATACGGCCGCCATCCTCTTCCCCCCCTGCCTATCCCCACTTCTTCCGGAGTCCCGGCCGTAGACGAGGTCACCCAAGAGCTGTCGTCCATCTGGAAGGAGACCCAAAAGTCGCTTGCCCTGGCCTCTTCCCGCATGAAGAAACATGCGGACTGTAAAAGAAGACCTCCTCCTGTCTTCTCCCCGGGTGATAGGGTGTGGCTCTCCTCCAGATACATCAGGTTCCGCATCCCCAGTTACAAGTTGGGTCCCCGCTACCTCAGTCCATTCAAGGTCAAGGCTTGGATCAATTCCGTGTCCTACAAACTATATCTTCCCCCTTCCCTCCGCATCCCCAACTCTTTCCATGTTTCCCTCCTCAAACCCTTTATTCTTAATCACTTTTCCCCCAAGGTCACCACTCCTGCTCCTGTCCCCCCCTCCTCCGACATCTTTTCCGTTAAAGAGATCCTGGCCTCTAGAACCATCCGAGGTAAACGGTTCTATCTTGTTGATTGGGAGAATTGTGGTCCTGAGGAGAGGTCCTGGGAACCCGAGGGTAACATCATTTACAAGGGTCTCATCCTCAGGTTCTTGAGCTCCAGGAGGAGGGGGAGACCCAGGAAGAGGGGGAGACCCAGGGGGGGGTACTGTAACGCCGAGCGCTCCGGGTGCCCCGTCCATCCCGGAGCGCTCACGGCGTCTGTCCTCCTGCAGCACCCCGGCCGGCTCCCCTGGCCGTGGGCGCTGTTCTGTCTCTGGGATGCGATCCACGCGGCGCCCCCGGTCCGCCCGTGGATCGCATCCTGCTCTGCTGGTTCGTCCCCGTCGGCTCCTCTTAAAGGGCCAGTGCACAACTGATTGGTGCCTGGCCCAATCATCCGTCACCCTTTCCCTTATTAACCCACTTCCCCTTCCTGTCATTGCCGGATCTTGAGTTGCCTTAGTGCCCAGTGAAAGCGTTGTGTTGCCCCTGCCTGTGTATCCAGATCTCTGCTGTTGCCCCTGACTACGAACCATTGCCGCCTGCCTTGACCTATTGCTACGTTTGACCTCGTCTCTGCCTTATCCCTGTGTACCTCGCCTTTCTCAGCTGTCAGTGTGGTCGAGTTGCTATTGGAAGATACGACCTGGTTGCTACCGCCGCTGCAAGTCCATCCTGCCTTGCAGCGGGCTCTGGTGAATACCAGTAGCAACATTAGAACCGGTCCTCCAATACAACCCGTGCTATCGCCTCACTGGCATAGGGGATCCACCTCCTGTCTCCTGCCATACCCCGAGCGTGACAGCTGCCTTAGATGACAACAGGGCCTTAGGGCAGATACAGGCTGAGGTGGTTTTGTGTGCTGTGCTATACTCACACAGCACACACACACGTTAAATACTACAGATGGCTGTCTGGCTGCCTTAGATGACAACAGGGCCTTAGGGCAGATACAGGCTAAGGTGGTTTATTGTGTGCTGTGCTATACTCACACAGCACACACACACGCTTAATACTGCAGATGGCTGCCTGGCTGCCTTAGATGACAACAGGGCCTTAGGGCATATACAGGCTGAGGTGGTTTATTGTGTGCTGTGCTATACTCACACAGCACACACACACGCTAACTCCTGCAAATGGCTGTCTGGCTGCCTTAGATGACAACAGGGCCTTAGGGCAGATACAGGCTGAGGTGGTTTCGTGTGCTGTGCTATACTCACACAGCACACACACACGCTAACTCCTGCAGATGGCTGGCTGCCTTAGATGACAACAGGGCCTTAGGGCAGATACAGGCTGAGGTGGTTGATTGTGTGCTGTGCTATACTCACACAGCACACACACACACTAACTCCTGCAAATGGCTGTCTGGCTGCCTTAGATGACAACAGGGCCTTAGGGCAGATACAGGCTGAGGTGGTTTAGTGTGCTGTGCTATACTCACACAGCACACACACACGCTAACTCCTGCAGATGGCTGGCTGCCTTAGATGACAACAGGGCCTTAGGGCAGATACAGGCTGAGGTGGTTTTGTTTGCTGTGCTATACTCACACAGCACACACGCTAACTCCTGCAGATAGCTGGTTGGCTGCCTTAGATGACAACAGGCCAGAAGGGTAAAGGTGGTTTAATGTGATACTGCAATGCTGTACTAACAGCACGCACACACTACACTAATCCCCAGAATCACAGCAGATAATTTTAGTCAGCACTCAGCAGAATGAATAACAGCAGATAATGTCAGTACTCAGCAGAATGAATAACACAGCAGATAATGTCAGCAGCACAGTGCAGAATGAATCACAGCAGATAATGTCACTGACAACGTCACTGGCTAACGCCGGAACACACTATACGAGGCCGCCGGCGCGGCGGCCTTATATAGTGTGGGGCGTGTACTAAACGCCCTGAGCTATAATTAGCCACAGGCAATTATTGCTCTCCTCACCGCTGGCTCTATGATTGGCCAAGCATGCGGGGTCACAGTGCATGCTTGGCCAATCATGCACTGGCGCAGTGCATTGTGGACCGTTCGCATCACACAAATTTGATGCGAACGACCCACATAGTTCTGGGCTCGACGAGCGGTCGAACGCCCGATGTTTGATTCGAATATGGGTTCAAATCGAACACCGGGCCCATCCCTAATCAAGAGTCTTTTTTAACCACTTAAGCCCCGGACCATTTGGCTGGCCAAAGAGCAGAGCACATTTTGCTATTCGGCACTGCGTCAGTTTAACTGACAATTGCGCGGTCGTGCGACGTGGCTCCCAAACAAAATTGACGTCCTTTTTTCCCCACAAATAGTCCTTTCTTTTGGTGGTATTTGATCACCTCTGCGTTTTTTATTTTTTGCGCTATAAACAAAAATAGAGCTACAATTTTAAAAAAAAACACACTATTTTTTACTTTTTGTATAATAAATATCCCCCAAAAATATATAAAAAAATATTTTTTTTTCCTCAGTTTAGGCTGATACGTATTATGCTACATATTTTTGGTAAAAAAAAAAAAATCGCAATAAGCGTTTATTGATTGGTTTGCGCAAAAGTTATAGCATCTACAAAATAGGGGTTAGTTTTATGGCATTTTTATTATTCATTTTTTTTTTTTATAGTAATGGTGGCGATCTGCGATTTTTATTGGGACTGCGACATTATGGTGGACACGTCTGACAATTTTGACACATTTTTGGGACCATTATCATTTTTACAGCGATCAGTGCTATAAAATTGCACTGATTACTGTAAAAATTACACTAGCATCGAAGGGGTTAACCACTAGCTGGTTAGGAAGGGGTTAAGTGTGTCCTAGTATCAGGGACCTTGTCCGCCGCGCACTCTAGTGCGCAGGCGCACAGGTCCGGCGCTGTGGCGCATAGTGAGAGATGGAGAGACATCGCGGCGGCGCACGCGCACTCGTGGTCCAGCTGAGCGGCTTGCGCGCATGCGCACTAGCGCGCGCCCCATGTGACCTCCAGCCGGCCTATAAAAGAGAGGCCTCTGCACCCAAACAGACGCTGGTTCGTCTGTCAGCTGTTCCCCTGTTCCTTGTACCTGTGCCTGCTTATACTACCTGCCTACCAGTTGCCGACCCGGATTGTCTTGACATCTCTGCCTTCTCCAACCTTGACCCTTGGCTTGTTACCCGGATTGCTGTCTATCTCCTTGTGTTTGACCCTCGGCCTGCATACCGGACTACCAACTCCTGTCTACCAGTACTTGACCCTCAGCCTGCCTTGGACCTTCCTTTCCTTACGCCTGACCACTCTACCTGGACTTGCCTACCTGTGTTTGACCCCCTAGCTTGTGCCTGACTAATCTCTGTGTTTGATCCTCAGCCTGCTTCCTGCCTATCTGCCAGTGTTGGAACCTCAGCCAGTCTTCCAGCTTCTACTCTACTATACGCTGCAGTACCTGGGCCCACGCCTAGCCACCACCCAGCAGGTGGCTTGTGCCTCTTGGTGCCAACCGTCCCCTGTATCACCTTCAGGGGCAGTGGGCGCTGATTCGCAAGGGCAACCGCTCTCGGCATCTTGGCATCGGTGAGTACTTTAGTTCTTGATAGTACGAACCAGCCATGACAGAGGCCAACAGAGCGGGATCTCCTCTGGAGATGCTATGCCAACAGGTATCTGCCCTCATGGAAGCTGTACAGAAACTGCAAGAAGGCTATGTACAAGTTGACAGCCACCTCCAACAATTGGCAGCTGCTTCTCCTCCAGCAAGTCCAGCTCCCGGATCAGCCAGTGGAATTTCCGCACCACAGGCCCAACCCCCACCTGCCATGATGATGGCTGTGCCCAAACCCAGGGTACCAGTACCTGAGCGATTTTCAGGCGATCGCAGGAAGTTCAGGTCCTTCAAAAACGCCTGCACCTTATACCTTGCCTTACAGCCCCGAACCTTCTCTTCGGAGATCGTAAAAGTAGGATTCATCATGTCACTACTGTCAGAAGAACCCCAGACTTGGGCCCACAAAGGAACCCCCTGCTAAACACTGTAGATTCCTTCTTTGAAGCAATGGGCCAACTTTATGATGATCCCCAGCGCACTGCCACAGCCGAAGCCACCCTACATACCCTCTCCCAGGGTAAAAGACCAGTAGAAGACTATACGGCGGAATTCCGTAAATGGTCAGCCGACACTACTTGGAATGAGGCAGCTCTCCGTTATCAATATCGGCTGGGGCTGAACGAAACCCTGAAGGATGAGTTAGCCCGTGTCGACCCCCACATCCCTGGAGGAGTTAATCCAACTGGCCACTAAACTGGACCGGCGCATGCGGGAACGGCGTTCCGAGTGCCTACAAAGTCCCCGATCAGTGTGGGTACCACCTAGGGCTCCTTCTGCATACCCTACCTCCTCCATTTCTTCAGGCACCCCGGCTCCGGAGGGGGAGCCCATGCAATTAGGCCTAGTTCGCCCCCGCCTGTCCCAGGAAGAAAGGCAGCGCAGACGCAGATCCAATTTATGCCTCTACTGCGGAGGATCTGGACACTACCTGCTGAACTGTCCCATCCGGCCCAGTAAGTCGCCACCTCAGCCTAGTATGAACTGTCAATCCATTAACCTTGTCCAGGCTTACGTGACTCTTTCTGTCTCCCTACAGCTGGCGGGAAAGAAGATTCGGCTACCGTCCGTAATTCATTCGGGTGCTTGCAGCTGTTTCCTGGACATCTCCATCGCCAATGAATGGCATATTCCTTGCTTAAATAAAGAAAGGCCCTTACTGGTCCACTTGGCTGACGGGTCTCTTCCACATTCAGGACCAGTAATTCAAGAGACTCCACCTATCCTCACCACTACAGACTCTGGCCACCAGGAACTTTTACGGTTCGATCTGATATCCTCTCTGATGTTTCCTATCATCCTTGGACTCCCTTGGTTACAAGCCCATGATCCCCAAATCCATTGGGACCGGAAGGAGGTCTCCTTCTCTTCTCCTTACTGCCACCAACATTGCATCTCCCCAGCCCCGAGCTGCCATCTGGCAGTCATCTCGGCACCTGAGAACCTTCAGCACATCCCGCCAGTCTACCAGGACTTTAAGGATGTTTTCGACAAAAAGAAGGCCGACCATCTACCACCTCACCGGGCTTATGACTGCCCCATTGAGCTACTCACTGGCTCCGAGATCCCTTTTGGGCGCATATTTCCGCTATCTGAAACCGAGCTAAAGGCCTTGAAAATTTACATCGACGAAAACCTTGAAAAGGGCTTCATTCGGCCCTCTATCTCCCCGGCCGGGGCTGGCTTTTTTTTTGTGGGGAAGAAGGATGGGTCACTCCGACCCTGCATCGATTATAGGGAACTTAATAAAGTCACTGTCAAAAACCGGTACCCATTACCTCTAATTCCCGAGCTCTTCCAACGGTTCCGATCGGCTAAAGTTTTTTCCAAGCTTGACTTGAGAGGTGCCTATAATCTTGTCAGGATCCGCGCAGGTGATGAGTGGAAAACAGCCTTCAGGTCCAGGTTTGGCCATTACGAATATCTAGTGATGCCATTTGGCCTGTGCAATGCTCCAGCCACCTTTCAACACCTGGTGAATGACATCTTTAGGGAACACCTGGATGATTTCTTGGTCGTATACTTTGATGATATCCTCATTTTTTCAGCTACCCTGGAACTGCATCGGAAGCACGTTAGGAGAGTTCTTACCATCCTCAGAACCCATCAACTGTACCTTAAGGCTGAGAAGTGTGAATTTGAGAGGACTACAGTGCAGTTTTTGGGATTTATCATCTCTACCAAAGGCACTTCAATGGATCCCCAAAAGGTCAAGGCGGTAGTAGAGTGGTCAGCCCCCAAAGACAAGAAGGCCGTTCAACGATTCATTGGGTTTGCCAACTTTTATCGGAGGTTCATCATCGGTTTCTCTACTATTGTTGCTCCCAGTACCCGCTTAACCCAGCAGCATGGCCGCTTCCAATGGCCCCAGGGGGCCCAGGATGCCTTCATCAAATTATAGACCCTCTTTACCTCTGCTCCCATTCTACGACATCCGGACCCTCTACTTCCCTTTGTACTAGAAGTGGACGCCTTGGAATCAGCCACAGATGCCATTCTTTCTCAACGACACGGGCCAAAAGCCCTCCTTCACCCTGTGGCCTTTGCCTCCCGGAAACTGAGCCCGTCCGAAAGAAATTACGATGTCGGTGATCGTGAGTTATTGGCCATTAAATCTGCTCTAGAAGAATGGAGGTACCTTCTCGAGGGGGCGACCCACCCAATCACTATCTTCACTGATCATAAAAACCTTGAATACCTACGTACTGCCAAACGGTTGAGGCCCCGTCAAGCCCGCTGGGCACTTTTTTTTTCAAGATTCACATTCCACATTTCCTACCTGCCAGGGTCCAAGAACGGCAAGGCGGATGCACTCTCCCGCATCTCCCCAGAATCCTCCCAAGTATCGGAACCCAGTACCATTCTGACCCCCCAAAATTTTCTGCTTCTTACTCCAATAAATTTATCTACTTCTCTCCACACCGCTTCAGCCCACTGCAGGGACCCCATTGTAACTACTCTAGAGTAACGTGAAAATCTATTCTGGTCTCGGGATAAAATCTTTGTGCCCCTAGAAGTAAGGCCTTTAGTCTTGAAGACTCTTCATGACCACAGACTGGCGGGTCATTTCGGAAACCGAAAAACAGCTGAACTCGTCTCCCGCACCTTCTGGTGGCCAGGCTGGAGGCAGGACTGCCGAACTTACATCTCTTCTTGTGTCCCGTGCCAACGTAGCAAGGGTCCTAAAACCAAGCCCTGGGGTTTATTGAAGCCATTACCCATCCCGGAACGTCCATGGGCCGACATCTCGATGGACTTCATCGTGGACTTACCACCCTCGGAAGGCTTTTCCACCATACTAGTAGTGGTTGATCGGCGGTCTAAAATGAGCCACTTCCTACCCATGGTCGGTACACCCTCTGCCCTAGAGACTGCCAACATTTTTATTAAAGAGGTCGTCAGGCTTCACGGGGTCCCCAAGAGCATTGTCTCAGACAGAGGTTCACAATTCACCTCAAAATTCTGGAAGGAACTCTGCAAGGCCCTAGGAATTAAGGCCTGTCTTTCTTCAGCTTACCATCCACAGAGCAATGGTCAAACTAAGCGTACTAACCAAACGCTTGAGCAATATTTACGCTGCTTCTGCTCCTCCGCACAAGATGACTGGTCCTCCCTGCTGACATACGCGGAATTCGCGTAAAACGATTCCTCCCACTCAGCCACCAACCAAACTCCTTTTTGGGCAAACTTTGGTTTTCATCCATCCTTCCTCCCGAATTCTTTCCCTGAAACACCAGTTCCCGCTGTACAGGAGCGACTAGAATCTATTCAAACCAATTTCCAAAAACTCCAGGAGACTATGCAGCAGGCTCAAGAGGGATACGAAAAATATCATAACAGGGGAAGGAAGGAGAACCCCCATTTCAAAGTCGGAGAAAAGGTTGTCAACGGCTCATCTCAAGCTCTCATGCCCCTCACGGAAACTAGGCCCCAAATTTATTCGGCCATTTGAGGTCAAGAAGGCGGTGAACCCCGTGGCCTTTGAGCTTTCTCTACCTAAGGCGTATAAGATACATCCTGTTTTTCATGCCTCTCTGTTGAAACCTTTGGTCCCCAGTCCTTTTCCGAATAGAGAGGAACCTCCTCCACCACCTGTCACAATCGATGGTATGGAAGAATTCGAAGTAGAATCGCTACTAGGTTGCAGGAAGGTGGGTCGCCAGCTGCAATACCTGGTAAAATGGAAGGGGTATCCCCTGGAAGATAACTCCTGGGAGCCATCCGGAAATTTCCATGCCCCGAGGCTAATCAGGATCTTTCAGCAAGAACACACTGAGCTTATGGACAGCCTGGGCATCCGGAGTCCGCCCCTCAGGAGGGGGCACTATCAGGGACCTTGTCCGCCGTGCACTCTAGTGCGCAGGCGCACAGGTCCGGCGCTGCGGCGCATAGTGAGAGATGGAGAGACATTGCGGCGGCGCACGCGCACTCGCGGCCCAGCTGATCGGCGCGCGCGCCCCATGTGACCTCCAGCCGGCCTATAAAAGAGAGGCCTCTGCACCCAAACAGACGCTGGTTCGTCTGTCAGCTGTTCCCCTGTTCCTTGTACCTGTGCCTGCTTAAACTACCTGCCTACCAGTTGCCGACCCGGATTGTCTTGACCTCTCTGCCTTCTCCAACCTTGACCCTTGGCTTGTTACCCGGATTGCTGTCTATCTCCTTGTGTTTGACCCTCGGCCTGCATACCGGACTACCAACCCTTGACCCTCAGCCTGCCTTGGACCTTCCTTTCCTTACGCCTGACCACTCTACCTGGACTTGCCTACCTGTGCTTGACCCCCTAGCTTGTGCCTGACTAATCTCTGTGTTTGATCCTCAGCCTGCTTCCTGCCTATCTGCCAGTGTTGGAACCTCAGCCAGTCTTCCAGCTTCTACTCTACTATACGCTGCAGTACCTGGGCCCACGCCTAGCCACCACCCAGCAGGTGGCTTGTGCCTCTTGGTGCCAACCGTCCCCTGTATCACCTTCAGGGGCAGTGGGCGCTGAGTCGCAAGGGCAACCACTCTCGGCATCTTGGCCTCGGTGAGTACTTTAGTTCTTGATACCTAGTGAGTGATTCTAACTGTTAGGGGGAGGGGCTTTTTTGACACATCACTGATTATAGCTCCCGATCACAGGAGATGCTTGTTTACATTAGCTTCTCCCCGTCCTTCAGCTCCGCAAGATAATCGCCTGTATCCCCACGGACATCGAGTCTGCGGGACCCGCGATCCTACTCACGGTGTTCCCGGCAGGGTCGCGCGCGTGCCGCTGGCGGCGCGCATGTGACCACATGGTGACAAATTCAAAGGGACGTATCTGTACAACAATTTGTCCAGCCGTGCCATTCTGCCAACGTAAATGTACATGTGGCGGTCGGCAAGTGGTTAATGTAATATACAGTATCCCTGCTCTTGCGTAATATAGTCTATTGTAAAGGGTATTATAAAATACAGATAATGGGTTAAAGTATATACAGTGTATTCTCTTATAAAGATTATTATAGAATACAGATACATTGGGGCTAAAATATATATTCTATTGTAAAGTTTATTTTACATTTACAGAGGGTTAAACCTTTGTAATCTAAAGGTTATAATGGAATATAGATAAAAAAAGTTAAAACTAAACGTCGGTAAACTTAAAGCCAAACTCATTTTGCTTTTGGCTAGAGTGGTAAAGGATTATCACTTTTATTTATTTATTTGTTTTTTAAAGGCAGTCTGCTTAGCATAACAGATAAAGAGCAGCTTTAAAGTATATGTCAAAATGGGTCTTTTTAAAGTAGTTGTAAAACCTCAAAGTTTTTCACCTTAATGCATTCTATGGATTAAGGCGAAAAACCTTCTGTGCTGCAGCTCCCCCCAGACCCCTTTTTCTTACCCATGCCTGATTCGATCCAGCGATGTGCACAATCGCATTGGCTCCAGCTCCTGTCTCTTTCCTCATTGGACAGATTGATAGCAGAAGGAGCCATCGGCTCCCGCTGCTGTCAATCAAATCCAGTGACACGGGAGGGGGGTGGGGGCGAGTCCCACTGTCTGTGTCAATGGACGCGGCAGCAGGACTCCAGAGCAAGCACGGGTGCCCTCAGGGAAAGCGGCTTTCCGAGGTAGTACCTGATGAAGAGGAGGAGCCTGGAGCATCAGCAGGGCACCCCAGAAGAAGAGGATCAAGGCTGCTCTATGCAAAATTATTGCACAGAGCAGGTAAGTATAGGGATGTTTTTTATTTTTATAAAAAAATAAAACAAGGGTTTACAACCCCTTTAAGGGCAACATGTCAGGACAGCTGTTTCTCATCACACTCGACCACCCTTCAGCCCCAGAGATGACCAGTTTATTAGAAGAAGTTCCAGGATAAGCGTTTAACTATGTGTGATACTACACAGTTGTGCTCTTCCTCAGATCAAACCTGACTAAAACAAGAAGGGTATGGACAGCCTTGAACAGAGGGTGGGAGCTTAAGCTATACTAGATAACAGGCACCCTGGCATTTCGCTCCAAGAAAGTAAAATGCAGTGGTGGCTGGTGCTCAAATTGTTTTGGGGGAGAGGGGCGCAAACAAACTGAAAAATTAAACTGTTAGTAATGCAGGACTGTAAATAGCCATTTATCAGATGATTATGTTTCATTACTGCTAGGAAAAAACTGTGCCCATCAATTGCAGCCTCACTGTGCCCATCATATGCATTCTCACTGTGCCCATCATAGTAGGCCAATCAAATTCACATTTCAAGTAAAATAAAATGAAACCACTTAACATAAGATGTCCTCATCAGAGCCACCTTTAATATCAGATGTACCAATCAGAGCCCCCCTTTACAGGAGGTGTCCCGATCAGAGCCCCCCTTTACAGGAGGTGCCCCCCTTTACATCAGGTGTCCCAATCAAAGTCCCCCTTTACATCAGGTGTCACCGTCAGAGTCCCCCTTTACATCAAATGTCACCATCAGAGTCCCCCTTCACATCAGGTGTCACCATCAGAGTCCCCCTTTACATCATGTGTCAGCAGGCTGCCTTTTAACCCCAAGGACTCCTAAGCCTCCTCTGACTGATGGCTATGGGGACATCTGGGAAGTGGGAACAACAGAGGCTGAAATAGGGACTGCACATATTGTATATCTTTGGCAGGATCCTGAAAACACTGTCCGTGAAGCACTAATTTCAGAGACTGGACACTTTACTGTGTAAACTGTTCCCTGTGAAAATACTAGATCCTTAGGTATTTTGGGCATGTACTGCATGCTATAAGGCTGCATATTTGTGGAATATTCTGAAAGTTCAGGCTTCCATTGTTGTAGCTCCCCTCTGCTGAGTGGTAAAGGGTGTGCTTGGAAATTTTGTTTACTTATGTAGTTGTGCACTTGGTGAATTCCCCTTGTACTCTGTATCGCACATGTACAGTGCCTTGAAAAAGTATTCATACCCCTTGAAATTTTCCACATTTTGTCATGTTACAACCAAAAACGTAAATATATTTTATTGGGATTTTATGTGATAGACCAACACAAAGTGGCACATAATTGTGAAGTGGAAGGAAAATGATAAATGTTTTTTAACATTTTTTTACAAATAAATATGTGAAAAGTATGGCGTGCATTTGTATTCAGCGATAATACTTTGTAGAACCATCTTTTGCTGCAATTACAGCTGCAAGTAATTTTGGGTATGTCTCTACCAGCTTTGCACATCTAGAGAGTGACATTTTTGCCCATTCTTCTTTGCAAAAATAGCTCAAGCTCTGTCATATTGGATGGAGAGCGTCTACAGCAATTTTCAAGTCTTGCCACAGATTCTCAATTGGATTTAGGTCTGGACTTTGACTGGGCCATTCTAACACATGAATATACAATGATCTAAACAATTCCATTGTAGCTCTGGCTGTAGTTAGGGTTGTTGTCTTGCTGGAGGGCCAGATTTGAGGAGTGCACAACTAATAGTTGTCCTTTGTCAGATTCTGCCTCCTGAGCTGTGGATCTCTGCAACTCCTCCAGAATTACCATGGGCCTCTTGGCTGCTTCTCTAATTAATGCTTGCCCGGCCTGTCAGTTTAGGTGGACGGCCATGTCTTGGTAGATTCGCATTGTGCTATACTCTTTCCATTTTCGGCTGATGGATTGAAAAGTATTCCGTGAGACGTTCAAAGCTTGGGATATTTTTTTTTTATAACCTAACCCTGCTTTAAACTTAAACCTAAACCTGCTTTTAGCGCTACGGGGAAGCCATAGGGATGTCCCCGTGCGTCAGAGGGGGCGTGGTCTCCCGGTTACGTAATTACGGTGGGTGACTCCCATGTAGGTGGGTCAGTCGCGTTTTTTTTCTTTTTCGGTCCGTCTGCGGAGCAAGAGAAGAAGAAGAAGACTACATGGGACAGTTTAATTTTTTTTATTTTTTAATAAGGGACTTGTCCCCAAGCCGTGTCATGTAATTTTTAACATTTTCCCACTTTTTTTGTGAAATGGTAGTGGTACATTTGTGCCGTTACCATTTCACACAGGGGGGGAGGCCGAGATCTGGGGGGCCCCTTGTTTCCGCAGACCCCCACAATCACCGGGCAAGGATTGTGTGGGGATGAGGCCCTTGTCCACATTAACATGGGGACAAGGTGCTTTGGGAGGGCATATGGCCTTGTACAGTTCAGGGGGGGCTCTCTTTTGTCCCCCCTCTTTTCCTGCGGCCTGCCAGGTTGCGTGCTTGGATAAGGGTCTGGTGTGGATTTTTGGGCATACCCCAACGCCATTTTTTATTTATTTTGCTGTGGGGTTCCCCTTGAAATCCATACCAGACCTGAAGGGCCTGGTATGGAATTTGGGGGGACCCCCACGCAATTTTATTTCTTTCATTTTTGTTCAGGGTTCCCCTTAATATTCATACCAGACCCAAAGGGCCTGGTAATGGACTGTGGGGGAATCCCATGCCGTATTTTTCAATGACTTCTATGTGTATTGCCAGGACCGACAATTCATTATAGCCGCAAGTACTTTTAAACTACTTTTTTTCCTTTATAAATGTCATTTTGTGCAAGGACTGTTGTAAACACAGGAAACATGTGCCCCCAGGTACAAAATTTAAAGGAATATTTCATTTTTATTGTTTTACTTTAAGCATTATTAAAATCACTGCTCCCGAAAAAACGGCTGTTTTTAAAACAGTTTTTTGCATTGATACACCCAGGTCCCCAAACACTTTTTATGACAATACCCTGCATATAAGCCTTTAACATTAGCACTTTTGATTTCTCCCATAGACTTTTAAAGGGTGTTACGCGGCTTTCGAATTTGCCGCGAAAAAATAAATTGTTCGCTATTCGGCCAAATTGTTCGCTATTCGGCGAACAGGCGAACACCCGATGTTCGAGTCAAACTTACGTTCGACCCGAACATCGGGCTCATCCCTACTGCCAAGCAGCTTGCTGTGGTAGCACCCAAGCCGCTGCTCTGTGTGTATCCATTCACACATGGAGTGAGGCCCGGCCCTGCCTTCGCTCTCTGTTCATTGGCTCACTGGCTGTGATTGACAGTAGCATGAGCCAATGATTACCGCTCCTGTGTCAGCCAGTGAGGAGGAAGAGACCCGGGAGAGTTGAGGCTCACGTCGTTGGAGTGCTGTTTGTTCTTGTCATATATCATATGTAATAAAATGTATACTTTTTAAGTAAAATTGTATCTTTCATGTACTTGGGCACCATTATAATCCCTTATCAAAATCCCTTTGCATCTATATAAATAATAAATGTTTTTTTAAAAATATAAAAAATCTAATTCCTTCATAAATTTAGGTCAATATGTATTCTGCTACATATTTTTGGAAAAAAATATCCAAATAAGTTTATATTGATTGGTTTGTGCAAAGTTATAGCATCTACAAACCATGGTATATAACAACAAGGCCTGGGGAATGCCCAGGAAAAAACCAAGCCTACTTACCACCAGCTCGCAGACAACCAAATTAACCTGTCTAACAGTATGCGTTAAAAACAGGGGTTTAGTACGCACGCATTTGCAAACGCATGCGTAAGCCACAGAGCCTCGTCAAGGCACCCTGATATCTGTGGTCCTAACACTAAACTAAGAGTGTCCCCACAGTGGAGGCACATGCATTCTAATGGGTAGATGAGGGCAGGTGGACTGAAGGGGAGCCACCCCTTCTTAAAAGGTACAGGAGCACACCAAACCCCCAGCAGATTGCACAATGGCTGCAAAGGTGTTGGTGCGTTGCTGGACCAATACAAACACTATGTGATAACAAAAACTTGCCACCGCTCCCATCTACAGCTGGCTATCGCAGTAAGTAGCATTGGAAGGCTAAAGCAGATAACAACAAGGCCTGGGGAATGCCCAGGAAAAAACCAAGCCTACTTACCACCAGCTCGCAGACAACCAAATTAACCTGTCTAACAGTATGCGTTAAAAACAGGGGTTTAGTACGCACGCATTTGCAAACGCATGCGTAAGCCACAGAGCCTCGTCAAGGCACCCTGATATCTGTGGTCCTAACACTAAACTAAGAGTGTCCCCACAGTGGAGGCACATGCATTCTAATGGGTAGATGAGGGCAGGTGGACTGAAGGGGAGCCACCCCTTCTTAAAGGTACAGGAGCACACCAAACCCCAGCAGATTGCACAATGGCTGCAAAGGTGTTGGTGCGTTGCTGGACCAATACAAACACTATGTGATAACAAAAAACTTGCCACCGCCCCCATCTACAGCTGGCTATCGCAGTAAGTAGCATTGGAAGGCTAAAGCAGATAACAACTAGGCCTGGGGAATGCCCAGGAAAAAACCAAGCCTACTTACCACCAGCTCGCAGACAACCAAATTAACCTGTCTAACAGTATGCGTTAAAAACAGGGGTTTAGTCCGCACGCATTTGCAAACGCATGCGTAAGCCACAGAGCCTCGTCAAGGCACCCTGATATCTGTGGTCCTAACACTAAACTAAGAGTGTCCCCACAGTGGAGGCACATGCATTCTAATGGGTAGATGAGGGCAGGTGGACTGAAGGGGAGCCACCCCTTCTTAAAAGGTACAGGAGCACACCAAACCCCCAGCAGATTGCACAATGGCTGCAAAGGTGTTGGTGCGTTGCTGGACCAATACAAACACTATGTGATAACAAAAACTTGCCACCGCCCCCATCTACAGCTGGCTATCGCAGTAAGTAGCATTGGAAGGCTAAAGCAGATAACAACAAGGCCTGGGGAATGCCCAGGAAAAAACCAAGCCTACTTACCACCAGCTCGCAGACAACCAAATTAACCTGTCTAACAGTATGCGTTAAAAAACAGGGGTTTAGTCCGCACGCATTTGCAAACGCATGCGTAAGCCACAGAGCCTCGTCAAGGTACCCTGATATCTGTGGTCCTAACACTAAACTAAGAGTGTCCCCACAGTGGAGGCACATGCATTCTAATGGGTAGATGAGGGCAGGTGGACTGAAGGGAGCCACCCCTTCTTAAAGGTACAGGAGCACACCAAACCCCCAGCAGATTGCACAATGGCTGCAAAGGTGTTGGTGCGTTGCTGGACCAATACAAACACTATGTGATAACAAAAACTTGCCACCGCCCCCATCTACAGCTGGCTATCGCAGTAAGTAGCATTGGAAGGCTAAAGCAGATAACAACAAGGCCTGGGGAATGCCCAGGAAAAAACCAAGCCTACTTACCACCAGCTCGCAGACAACCAAATTAACCTGTCTAACAGTATGCGTTAAAAACAGGGGTTTAGTCCGCACGCATTTGCAAACGCATGCGTAAGCCACAGAGCCTCGTCAAGGCACCCTGATATCTGTGGTCCTAACACTAGACTAAGAGTGTCCCCACAGTGGAGGCACATGCATTCTAATGGGTAGATGAGGGCAGGTGGACTGAAGGGGAGCCACCCCTTCTTAAAGGTACAGGAAAGATAAAAACACTTAATTTCAAGAGGGCAAATTTTCCAAGGATGAGGGCTGCTCTCCAGAACTTAGACTGGGAGAGAATATTGGCAACAATGGGCACAGAACAGAAATGGGGATTCTTCAAAAAGACTGTTTGTGAACTCACTGCAAAGTATATTCCCATGGGCAATAAATTTAAAAGGCTAAAAATAAAACCTATGTGGCTCACGGCCAAAGTTAAAAAAGCTATAAACTATAAGAAAAGAGCTTTTAAAAAATATAAAAATGAAGGATCACTAGTGTCATTTAAATGTTACAAAGAACATAACAGAATATGTAAAAAGGAAATCAAGGATGCAAAAATTCAAAACGAAAGACAGATTGCAAAAGATAGTAGGACAAACCCCAAAAAATTCTTCAAATATATTAATAGTAAAAAGGTCAAGTATGAGCATGTAGGCCCTTTACAAATAATCTAGAGTGGGTGACTGGGGACAAAGAGAAGGCTAATTTATTAAATACTTTCTTCAGCTCTGTGTATACAAAGGAGCATGGGGGAGCTCATGTCCACAATGGGGGTGGTAGTGACACAGCCCTAAATCCACAATGGCTCAAAAGTGATATGGTCCAGAAATATTTAGACAGAATAAAGGTGGATAAAGCACCTGGACCTGATGGCATCCACCCACGGATCCTAAAAGAATTGAGCTCTGTAATTTCAAAGCCATTGTATCTAATTTTTAGGGAATCATTAATGACAGGAATAGTACCACTGGATTGGCGCAGGGCGAACGTGGTGCCTATATTTAAAAAGGGAACAAAGTCTTTACCAAGTAACTATAGACCTGTTAGTTTAACTTCTATAGTTGGGAAGATACTGGAGAGATTATTAAAAGACCACATAGACGAGTTCTTGCAGGAAAAAAATATTTTAAGCAACAGACAGCATGGGTTCATGAAAGACAGAAGTTGTCAGACAAACCTCATTTCTTTTTATGAGGTGGTAAGTAAAACCTTGGACAGAGGCGTGGCTGTGGACGTGGTATACTTGGATTTTGCAAAAGCGTTCGATACAGTTCCCCACACACGGCTCATGTGTAAGGTAAGGTCTACAGGTTTGGAAATATCGGTTTGTAAATGGATAGAAAACTGGCTAAAAGACAGAATTCAGAGAGTCGTGGTTAATGATTCTTACTCTGAATGGGCTAAGGTTATCAGTGGTGTACCCCAAGGTTCAGTGCTGGGACCCTTACTTTTTAATATCTTTATAAATGATATTGGGTCTGGGATCAAAGTAACATTTCTGTCTTTGCAGATGACACCAAGCTATGCAGTGGAATAACGTCCTTACAGGAGGTCTCCAATTTACAAGCTGACCTCAATGCTCTGTCAAATTGGGCGACTATGTGGCAGATGAGGTTTAATGTTGATAAATGTAAAGTTATGCACTTGGGGGCTAAGAATATGCATGCATCATACATGCTAGGGGGAGTACAACTGGGGGAATCCGTAGTGGAGAAGGATCTGGGGGTTTTGGTAGATCATAAACTCAATAATAGCATGCAATGCCAAGCTGCGGTTTCCAAAGCGAGCAAAGTCCTTTCTTGTATTAAGAGAGGTATGGACTCCAGAGAGAGAGAGATATCATTTTGCCCTGTTCAAATCATTAGTAAGACCTCATCTGGAATATGCAGTTCAGTTTTGGGCACCAGTTCTCAAAAAGGATATTGGGGAACTGGAGAAAGTGCAGAGAAGGGCAACCAAACTGATAAGAGGCATGGAGGAGCTCAGCTATGAGGAAAGATTAGAGGAACTGAATTTATTCACCCTTGATAAGAGGAGATTAAGGGGGGATATGATCAACATGTATAAATATATAAGGGGTCCATATAGTGAACTTGGTGTTGAGTTATTCACTTTACGGTCAACAAAGAGGACAAGGGGGCACTCTTTACGTCTAGAGGAGAAGAGATTTCATCTCCAAATAAGGAAAGGTTTCTTCACAGTAAGAGCTGTGAAAATGTGGAATAGACTCCCTGCAGAGGTAGTTCTGGCCAGCTCAGTAGATTGCTTTAAGAAAGGCCTGGATACTTTCCTAAATGTACATAATATAACTGGGTACTGACATTTATAGGTAAAGTTGATCCAGGGAAAATCCGATTGCCTCTCGGGGGATCAGGAAGGAATTTTTTCCCCTGCTTTAGCAAATTGGAGAATGCTCTGCTGGGTTTTTTTTTGCCTTCCTCTGGATCAACTGTGGGTATAGAATGGGGTATATGGGATTGTATGATATATATATATATATATATATATTTTTTTTTTTTTGTTTAATTTGTGGTTGAACTGGATGGACTTGTGTCTTTTTTCAACCTAACTAACTATGTAACTATGTAGGAGCACACCAAACCCCCAGCAGATTGCACAATGGCTGCAAAGGTGTTGGTGCGTTGCTGGACCAATACAAACACTATGTGATAACAAAAAACTTGCCACCGCCCCCATCTACAGCTGGCTATCGCAGTAAGTAGCATTGGAAGGCTAAAGCAGATAACAACAAGGCCTGGGGAATGCCCAGGAAAAAACCAAGCCTACTTACCACCAGCTCGCAGACAACCAAATTAACCTGTCGTAAGCCCCATACACACGGTCGGATTTTTTCATGGATTCTGTCCGATCGGACAATGTTGTTGAAAAATCAGACCGTGTGTATGCACCATCGGACAGTGTACGTCGGATTGTCCGACGGACAAAGTCTTATCTCCTGCTGGATAGATTTGCCGACAACACGGTCCGATCACACCAAATCCGATCGTGTGTACGGTTGTCCGACGGACAAAGTGCTACGCATGCTCAGAAGAAATTCTGTGACGGAAGCGCTCGGTCAGGTAAAACTACCTTTCCTAATCGACACAGCACATTCGTCACGCTGCAATGTTAAAATGTCTTTAATGCAGCGCATTCTCTTTTTCTTTACAATGCAACAAGAATGACATGTTTTAGCTGCTCCTATTCACCCGCACTTCTCACAAACTTAGTTCTTTATTACTTTTCAGCATTTATACACTACATGTTTATTTTTACTCAGATCGTAAAAGAATCTTTGTTATATTTTTAGCATGATTTGTCTTTTTTTTTTTTTGGGAATACATATTTGAAGGAGATTTTTTTTGTTGTTTTTTGGAGGGGGGTTGTGTGTCTCAACTTAGCCAAACCACATTATTAACATTTGTATTTGTTGCTTAAATTTACTAGTAGTTTGTTGGTTGTTGGTGCCCCTTGTTAATTCTACTTTAGGATTAGTGAAATGTACCTGCCTACTCAAAGAAAAACTGTCATTGTAGAAAAGTAAAACACAATAGTCAATGATTATTTCAAATCCAAAAAACATTTATTTATGTCTCAGCAACAAACCAAAGAGGAACGCAGCCATGGTGAAACTTGGGGAATTGGTAAAGCCTTGGACCCCCACGGCAACCATCAATTTTCAAGCGTAGAAAATTGGGGGCCTGAGGAGTATGTATATTAAGGGGAGTGCAATCTGGTCCTAAAGTCCAAAGCATCCGGAACTGCAGCAGATGCCATCTAGGTCTCCAGGCTCTGGTACTACGAGAGGCTCCATCTTCTCTCAGACCAGACTGAATCCAGGTCGTCACTCTCAGGTCTTCCTTCCACGCTTCCTTGCACGCTGTGGCTGTCGTGCTGGTGGGGTGGCAGAAGGAGGAGGAGGAGGAGGAGGAGGCGGAGCATGGTAACTATGGCAAACATGTGTGAGGGGAGTCATCTCCCCAGCCCTCCCCTTATTTAGGACTTGGAGGATGAGCCCCTCACACATGTTGCCTTGCCTCACCTCCATACCCTTCATTTTAGTGACAACCACGGAGCCAAAGGTCTCCTCGTCGGTGGGTGTGGCATGTAGGGAGGCTGAAGCCTCTCTGATCATCCGGAGCGCTGACTCTGCCGCATAACCCCCCCTTCTCGCCCTTCTGTAGGGAAGGCGGAGGGGAGAGACTTGGGAGACAGTCCGGCTCCTACGCCTACCCCCCTGTTGGCTGCCACTACCCACCTCTTGGCTGCCACTAACCCCTGCCTCCTCCTGACTGCCACCTTCCACAGCCACCTCCTGGCTGAGGTCTTCCTGTGTATGAAAAAGGGACATAGTTTCAGGTATTTGTTCATCAAACACACACAATTCTCATCTAGTGACTGTTGCAAAATGTTTACAAATAGAAAACCATACAATTCTCAGCCCTGCAGTTTAGATTGGGGCCCCAACTGTCTCCAACACTACTGTCAGTTGATATGTCAAACACGTTAGGAACTAAGCAATTGGGGATCCTGAATTAAGTGAACATCATTCATTATTCACATAAATGGTAACAAAACTACTATACCTGGAACAAGCTGGGCTCCTCCACCTCTTCCATACTGGAAGGCCCAGGTTGCTCCTCGGAAGCCTCATCAGGGGTGGCCTGCGCGCAAGGAAGCGTGGAAGGAGGAGTCGAGAGTGGCTCCGTGACATCAGCCTGGTCTTTGAGAAAATGTAGACTCTGATAGTACCAGAGCTTGGGGACATAGACCTCATCTGCTGCAGTTGCAGTTTCTTCCGACTTCACAACCTTCTTGCGCTCCCTGATATACGCACTCCTCAGGCTGCCAATTTTCTTTCTTATATCATCAACAGTTGCCGCGGGGAACCTTGGCTTGACAAATTCCACAAGTTCCTCCAGGGCTGTGTGCCTCTTTGGTTTGATGCTATAATGGGGGTGTTTAGCCTGCCATAAAATGGGAAATTCCCTGTATTTGGCAATGAAGAGGGGGATAAAACTCATGTCGTTGAATCCCTTCATAATCTCTGCAAGACACAACACCACACAAAACACTATAAATTATGTCAGGCTAAACTCTCCTAATCTTCTCCATAAAGAAGCCTCAAGTTCGAATCAGTCTAGGCTAGTTATGTACCAACGTCAAATTGTACCTTCGTTTCTAGCGATCGTCTCGTGCGTGAGCTTTCTCTCCCCTCGTCTCCCAGATCGTGGCTACGACACAGGCGCGTGACGTTTTATATCCAGTGCGCATGCGTCAAACTCCGCCCGCCCCTGGCGAACTTTCTCGTCTATTCCCCACCCATTCTCTTTACGGCGCAGTGGGGAGAGCACATGGCGGGGACACAGCAGGTGCGCCCAAAATATCCCACCAACGAGGAGGAGGACGAGGAAAGTCCGGAGGCAGAAACGTCCCGATCCCGGAGCCTGAAATTCAAGGCCTCCAATATGTCATTTGGAGAAATGTTGGAGATGGTGGACATATTAAAGAGGAGCGACTATGATGGGAAGTATGGGCCTTACCTCAACCCCAATGTCCGCAAGGCCAAGATCATGTCTAAAGTTGTGAGGAGGCTGTACAATCAGTTTGGGGTACAACGATCCAAGGAACAACTGAGGAAACGCTGGTCAGACCTGAAACTGAGGGAGGCCGATCAGTACAGAAAGATCAAGCGAATTCTTCAAAAAAGTAAGTAGTTGTGTTTTGTGTTTTATTTCTTGCTTGCATACTGCTCCATGTGGTTTGATTTTTACAAAGTTGTACATTCCAAAATGGCCACTTTCAGGTTCGTCTGTGCATTTGATCGTACTCAGCCTCGATCTTTCTGCCACTGTCATGTTCGTGTGTGTCCATTCGATCGTACGCAACCTCGATCGTTCGGCCACTTATAATACGAGGTTTGGTGAAGTTTTTATTGAAAGGAAGTTTGTTCTCACTAGAGATGTCATCAAGAGCGTAAACCAAATTTAGTCAATGTAAAGGAGAGGTCACTCAGTAGCTGTTTACCCATCTTGACTCTAGAGCACACATGTGCTCCAGTGGATACTAGAGGGGGGTCTCCATCACACAAACTTCTACCAAAAAGCTAGTAAGTTTAGCACCTTTACAAAGTGACTACATTCATGTAGTTGGCATTTGTAACTGGCCAAACAAAAATAGTGTCCGTCACTTTCAAGCAATGTTTGTCATTTCATATTTCTGCCCACAATAGATTGTGTTGCTAAATCTTCCTTTTGTACATTCTCATAGGGGAGCGCAAACTTGGGCCGTCTGAGGAAACCCCCAAACCAACACCTCCCAAAAAAGGGGAAAGAGCAGAAGCAGAGGAGGAGGAGGAGGAAGGAGAGATCATCGAACTTGGAGAACTTGTCACCACAACAGGTGAGTGTGGGAGAACACAGCTACTGGTAAGCTAATCAATGTATGGCTGCCTCATTTCCAACACCCGATTTTTGTTTGTTTGTGGTTTTTAGGTGACGTGGATGTTGTGGAAGAAAAATCGCACTTTACCACAGAGAGTGCCCACGTACTCATCGGGGAGATAATGGTCTGCAATAGAGATCTAGATTACATAAAGCAAAACATCAATGATGTTCAACAAAAATTGAAGAACATCATTGATGTTTTAGGAAAAATATGAAAACGCACCAAGTAATTAACACACATTTGTGCATGCTTCTGAACACATTTGCAACTTAAGAACTGTGTGAAATTTGGAACATGCACACATTGTGTCCACATGTGCTAGCTCCCATCATGGTGGATGAATGCCAACGTTTTTTTGGGGGTGCAACCACTTTACGAACTACGAAAGTGGTTGTGGTGAAGGGGTTGCACCCCCAAAAAACGTCCATTCATCCCCATGATGGAAAATGGCACTTTTGAAGCTTCTAGGCATGTGTTTTACCATCTAATGACCATTTTCAGACCCAAATTGTGTGCATGTTCTAAATTTCCACTTTCCAGGGGTGACCCCCATGTGATGAAGGCAAGATCAAACACACTTTGAACATATAGTCATGTCTGATCTTGTCTTCACTTTACAAAGTTGAACTTTCCTAGTTCATAGGTTCTGTTTTGCTCCATGCCTGGTTTTACCAATTGCACAATGTTTGTAAACAATGTTGTAAATAACCAAGATGTTGTCAGTTTGGGCAAGAAGATTGTAAACGCACTTGTGAATGTTTTCCAAGTAAACTTTTTAAATTTTCTAAATGTGTGGCTTCCTTATTTAAAAAAACACAATGCATTATGTATATCAAATGTAAAGGATATGGGGGGCAATGGGTGTTATTTACTAAAGGCAAGTCCACTTTGCACTGCAAGTTTCTTTTCCAGGGCACTTTTTCACTGCACTTGTAGAGCATAGTGGATTTGCTTATGTAAATGACACCCACAGTGCTTTGTACGAAAACACGGAGCACAGCATTTTGGAGAATACACACATGTCTGACCTGGTGATGAAAAGGAGTATTTTGGGTGTCAGTTATGCAGTACAAACCTTCTCTAGACCAAAGATTAGGTAGCAAACACAAAACATGAGAATAATCTTTTTGGGAAGAAGAGAATGTTACCTCCTTTTGCCCAGAAAGTGCATTCCCACTGTCGAAGGCAAAGGGAAAAAAATTAAAGGTAAAATAAGCTAAAAAGAATACGGAAATGACAAGAAATCATAGGTTGGTTGAAAAATAAGATTTATTAAAAAATGCCTCTCACACATCGTCAGGCAGAGCAATGGCCCCCCTACCCACAAAGTAGTCCATATATTGCTCGCGGACCGCGCGGGCATTTAGAGGGGGCAAGCCTGGACGTGCCACTTGAAGGGCCGTGAGGTCAGCATTTGGAGGGCCCTCCACATCTGGGCCAACGGGCACCACATAGTTCCTGTTATGTCTTTTTAGGAAGTTATGCAATATGCAACAGGCAAGAACTATGTGGTTCAGTTTGTATTCCGCCAAGTTAATTGCCGTCAAGAACAGGCGGAAGCGGCTGGCCAGGATGCCAAAAGTGTTCTCCACAACTCTTCGGGCTCTGGACAGCCTGTAGTTGAAGACCCTCTGGTCTGGGGTGAGGGTCCTCATCGGGAACAGCCTCATCAGATGGGGAGTCAACGCAAACGCTTCATCTGCGACAAAGACGAAGGGGAGTCCTTCTGCATTCTCCTCTGGAGGTGGCAAGCACAGACTGCCACTTTGGAGACGCGAGTAGAACTCAGTGTGCGCAATGGCACCACCATCCGAGATCCGGCCGTTCATCCCCACGTCCACATACATAAATTCATATGTCGCCGACACCACCGCCAACATCACTACACTATTAAACACTTTATAATTATAATAGTAGGACCCCGAGTTGGGCGGTGGGACGATGCGGACGTGTTTCCCATCAATTGCCCCTCCGCAGTTAGGAAAGTCCCAACGGCTGGCAAAGTGGGAGGCCACAGTCTGCCATTCCTGTGGCGTGGAAGGGAACTGTGGAGTGAAACCAGAAAAAATAATTAGTCACTTTGCACATAAACATTGCAAGCAGATTAGACAATCAACATCTTGGAACAAGAGCATTGTATAAAATTGGAGGCAGGAAAGTATTTGCACAGAAAAGTAGAGGCTCACCTTCACAGATTACTCACCCCCCATCAATCCCCCCACTTCTGATGGGCCATTGGCAATAACTAGGGGTTTTGGGGGGGGGGGTGTTGGACGGGTAACCTTCTGCACTTCATTGATTGGCAAATGGCTCAATAATGTGTGCTAGTTTGGCCAGACCCTCTGTACTTAACACTATTGGCAGCCCCCAGGAAAGGTAAACTAACATTTCAAACCCCCCCCCCCCCCCAAAAAAAAAGGAAAGCACATTGTGACATTCTGAAATTACCAAGCAAGCTAATAGGAGGGAAAGAACACAAAAAAATAGGAAATGGAAAGTATGGAGCCAGCCCCACTACATGCTTTGCTGAATTCATCCCTAAATATGCCCACTATAAAGAGGTAGGTATATAGTGTGTATTGACCTTGGGAAAGCCACCAGATAGAGGATTGGTACCATCTGACAGAGCAGTTGGGGGAGGGGGTTCCTAATGAGTTTGCCCCCCCCCCCCCACCAAAAAAACAAAAAAAAAAAAAAGGGGGCTCTACATGAAGTAAACCACACAGCAAACATTTGTGCAAATTTTAGGGGGTGTTTGGGGGCAAACAATACTATGCAGCAGACAAAATACATTGCTTAAGTGACTAGGCCATAGGTTTCTATTGGGGCAGAAGAGCATGCTGGGGAGGTAAGTGAAGGGAAAAATGCATGAAGGAGAAAAGGGGCACAGCATATTAGAACATATTGCAATCATGGTAATTAGGGAAGGAGGTCAAAAATAGAAGACATTAGCAAACAGAGCATACATAGAAGGGAATAGTAAAGTAGAAATGTTACCTTAATATAGTCCTCCTGCAGGACCTGGATGATGGCAGAACAGGTCTCTGGAATAATGAGTCCCAGGGCCTGGGGAGAGATACCTGAAGAGAACTTCAAATCCTGAAGACTTCTCCCTGTCGCCAAGTACCTCAACGTGGCAACAAGCCTCTGCTCCGGAGTAATGGCTTGTCTCATGCAGGTATCCTGCCGGCTGATAAAGGGGGTCAGCAAAGCCAAAAGACGGTGAAACACGGGGTCCGTCATCCGGAGAAAGTTCCTGAAATCATCAGGATTATTCTCCCGGATCTCACGAAGCAAAGGCATGTGCGAGAATTGGTCACGCTGAAGCAACCAATTCTTGGTCCACATACTCCTCGTCACTCTGTTCATGGACGGGTCTTGGGTCAAAGCTAAAAGCCCGACACCAATTCCGCGTACAGCACGAACTCGGCGACGAGTACGCACGGGAAACATCGCTCACAAGGTCACAAAAGGTCGGCTGGTCAGAACGGACAAACAGAAAGCACCGATAAACAGCAAGGCCTGAAAGAACGAAATGAATACCAGAAACGAGCAGACAATAAGCAGTGCAAATCAAAGCGTCCTATATCAAGATATAGGCCGCAATGACCAACAAATGCGAACTGACTACACGCACTAATAAACAGATACGCACGACAAGCACAAACTGAAGAGCAGTAACGATCTGAGTCAGAAAACTGAGAAGCGCGAATCTTAAGTCACCAAACTTCAACTAACTCGCGATAAACACGGGATCAGCAGAAGGAGCCCAACGGGTGCCTGACGTGGTGCTGAACTTCCCTTTTCTAATCTCGTGGATGACGACTTACGTCACGACGTTCTTGCAGACCGGATATTCCGACAACGTAGTCCGACCGTGTGTACGCAACACCAACATCGGACAAAGTACGACGGACAGGATCCGACCGACCTGGTCCGCGGATTGTCCGACCGTGTGTATGGGGCTTTACAGTATGCGTTAAAAACAGGGGTTTAGTCCGCACGCATTTGCAAACGCATGCGTAAGCCACAGAGCGTCGTCAAGGCACCCTGACTATAACTAACTATGGTATATATACTGGAATTTTTTTTTCTTACTAGTAATGGCAACTACCGCGACTTATAGCAGGACCACGATAATACAGCGGACAATTGGACACTAACTGACACTTTTAACAATTTGTGGGAATCAGTGACACTAATACAATGATCAGTGCTAAAAATATGCATTCTCAGTGTACTTATGACACTGGCTGGGAAGGGGTTAAACATCTAGGGCGATCAAAGGGTTAACTGTGTGCCTAGCCAGTGTTTTTGTGTACTGTATGTGCTGCTTTTACTTTTACTAAGGGAAGTGAAGTGATGGATTTTCTTTCCCTTTGCAGGGAAAGAAAATCTATTCCTTCCCCTGTGTCAAAACGGAGCTCTGCACTGTTTAAATAGGCATAACTCAATTCTGTGTCTCTGCCCAAAGATCGGCAGGTGCCAGCAGACATCCATTGCTCGGCACCTGCAGATTAGGATATGCTGTGAGTAATAACAGCAAAAGCAGCCCGCCGGTGGTGCGCTCCCCTAGGTAGGAGTGCAGAATTACATATATATACTTGCGATTCTGCACAGCAGGGCCACCCTGTAGCAGTAGATCTGCTATGGGGCGGTCCGGAAATGGTTAAAAGAGAAGTTTTTTTTTTTTTTTTTTAAATCATACTTACCTTACATACTTAGCTTCAGTCCAATACTGCATCTATCCCCCTGCTGGCTCTAAAACTCAGAACCGAGTGATCTAACACCTCTGATCACCCTGTTCTCAGTGCTCCATGAGCAAAGAGCTGGTGGCGGCCAGTCACCGCTGTCTGCTCTGTCACCCCCCCCCCAGTGCTTACTGGAGTTCTGTGCTATGGAAAAGATGAGAGTGGCTGGTTCAGGCTCTCAGAGGCTTGCTGGGAGGCTGAGCCAGGGTCCGATCCAGGTATCTGAGTGGATCCGGACCATATGGTCACAATCTTTCCCCAGCCTGGATTGGCTGTGTCAGCTGATAGTGGGCTTCAGCTCGCTGTCAGCTGAAAACAGGTTACAGGAGTGCAGAACGAACTGCACTCTTGTAATCCACAGGAGAAGTACAGCCAAGCGAGCTTTGGCTGTTCTTCTCCCTTAAAGCCTTTTCACTTCAAATAGCCTTTGTATCCTAAAATGGTCAAAGATATAATTTATACTAAAATAATAATACAACCAAGACCTAATTAATTTCACCACTGAACTCAACTGCACATATCAATGACACAATGCTTTAAAACAGGTTGAAAGAGGTAGAACCCATCTAACACCTTGTTGTGTTGGTATAATAAATAACACCACAGTTTTCCAAAATCTTTGAACTATGATAAACCTACAGAATGGCAGGTTTCCTTTTACCTAAGAAATGTTATCTACTATGTGGGATTCCCTTCCCATGGTTACCATTTTTCATCATCATTCTTCTTTTATCTACAATAAACCTTACATTTCTAACAATACATATTTGTAATGAGGACATCCAATCTGTTTGTAACAATAGACGAATTCTGCTTGTTGTTCCAACAGGTGTGTCTACAAATAGGCTTTTCATGGCCTAAGGCAGATATGTAATGCAAAACTTTCATGGATTTAAGATCTGTGGGAAGTGGAAATATTTGGGGAAGGGAAAAAAGAACAGACCAAAGAAGGAAGAATCTGTAAAACAGTTATATTTTCCTATTTCTTGCCGAGTTTGTTTTAAACTTAAGTTAAGGCAGTGTTTCTCAATTCTAGTCCTCAAGGTGAACCAACAGGTCATGTTTTCAGGCTTTCCATTATTTTGCACAGGTGATTTTATCAGTTTCACAGCCTTAGTAATTACCATAGCCGTTTCATTTGAGGGGAATCCTGAAAACATGACCTGTTGGTGCACATTGAGGTCTGGAATTGAGAAAGACTGAGTTAAGGAGACAGCAGATGCAGATTTTAACAAATTTTTCTTAGGCTAAAACTACCAAATTGGACCATGCATGTTTCTTGTGGGTTTTTCATCACTATATGTGGTATAATGTACACCTGATGTAAATAATAAGGGTGTTAATTAAAGTTCAATGACCATATAATTACACAAGGCTGCAGGCCAAGTATATTTCTAACATTTACTAATCTCTAAATCACTAAATTTAAATATTCTTTATAATTTATCATAACAGGTACTTTATTCTTAAAAATTACAGTATATTAATAAGCAAGCCCCCCAATATATTTGTTACAGTAAATTTTAATTTAAAAATAGAAAACAGTTTATAAATGTTCTTACTTTACCCTTGGTTTCTGTACTGCAGGGGGTTAATGCATTTATCCTACCCTAGTGATCTCATTGAATGCTGGGTACCCTACACCTTGCAAGAGGACACTGCAGCGCAGTGCAGCGGCATCTTTTGTGCAAGATTTGAAATACTCAGATAGGACTGCGATGTCACCCTCATCTAGGGTAAGTAGATATACTTATCTTCCTCATGGTTTTCACCATGGTGGAAGCTGGGTGTAAGGTAAGTATTATTTACTTATTTTTTTTCCTCTGCAGGTTTTCTTGTTTGTAAACTTTTATGTCACTCTTTGTGAAGGGGTCTTGATGTATTACCGTAAGCAGACTTTGCTTTTTTAGGCTCAAATTTTACTTCCAGGTCATTACTGAATAGATTCTACAAACTCCTTATTTTTCTCCAAAGTATCTGTGACCTTGTCTATTTTCTTTTCGAAATCTGTGCTTAATCTCTCTCTATTTGGTTGGTGACAACGGCCAGAACCTTTGCTAATGCAGCTTACAAAATAAATTGAATGGAGATCAGCAAGTATTGGATAACTTTCTGCTGAACTAGTTATGTCTGAAGTTACCATGGGTAAAGCTCTAGATGAGTTTGCGATAGCAATCAAGTCCTGAGAAGAAAGAACAAGTTTGGTTTTCCCCGGAGAGAGGGAACTGACAAGGTCTGGGATCATTCTGGTGGTGGCTGCCAAAGTGTTCGGAGTGTCTTCCTTGTCATTCCCGTAGTATATGGATGAAAACTTGTGCGATACATTTTAGCAATGGCTTGTACATGTACTCGGAATAGCACCAGTCATATGCCCCCATTCAGTTGTGGCTTTTCACATTTTAGGATACTTACTTTCCAGTAAAAGCAGTGAGTTCTTTCATTTAATTTCAAATGCATTGTTTTTATTTTCAAAGATAAAAAAAGTAATTCAAATTTCTCTCAGAGGTGATAAAACATCAAGACGATGTGGAATACATATTCAAGATAATTGACTAGTCAGCAATTTTTCTCATGTGGGAAGGCTTTTTGCAATTTTGTAAGCTTTATGAGTTCCTAATGCCTTTGTATTGGAGAGAGTCATGTTGGAGATTAGGCATGAGCCGAACACCCCCGGATTCGGTTCGCACCAGAACCTGCGAACGGACCGAAAGTTTGCACGAACGTTAGAACCCTATTAATTACAATGGACGCGAACGTTTGAAATCTAAAGTGCTATTTATAATGGCCAATATGTATGTTATTGTCCTAAAAAGGGTTTGGGGACCCGGGTCCTGCCCCAGGGGACATGTATCAATGCAAAAAGAATTTTTAAAAATTGAAGTTTTTTCTGGAGCAGTCATTTTAACCACTTTCAGACCGGACCATTTTGCTGGTTTAAGACCAGACCACTTTTTGCAATTCGGCACTGCGACGGTTTAACTGACAATTGCGCGGTCGTGCGACGTGGCTCCCAAACAAAATTGACGTCCTTTTTTCCCCACAAATAGAGCTTTCTTTTGATGGTATTTGATCGCCCCTTCGGTTTAAATTTTTTGCGCTATAAACAAAAAAAGAGCGACAATTTTGAAAAAAAAAAAAACATTATTTTTTACTTTTTGCTATAATAAATATCCCCCAAAAATATATATAAAAAAATTTCCCTCAGTTTAGGCCGATACGTATTCTTCTACATATTTTTGGTAACAAAAATTGCAATAAGCGATTATTGATTGGTTTGTGCAGAAGTTATAGCGTTTACAAAATAGGGGATAGTTTTATAGCATTTTTATTAATAATTTTTTATTTACTAGAAATGGCGGGGATCAGTGATTTTTATTGTGACTGCGACATTATGGTGGACACATCGGACATTTTTGACACATTTTTGGGACCATTGTCATTTATACAGCAATCAGTGCTATTTAAATGCATTGATTCCTGTGTAAATGACACTGGCAGTGAAGCGGTTAGCCACTAGGTGGCAGTGTAGGGGTTACATGTTCCTAGAGGCGTGTTTCTAACTGTGGGGGGGCGTGGCTGTCAGCTAGTGAATGCTGATCTCTGCTCCAATCACAGGGAGCAGAGATCTGCATCACTAGTTGCTAGGCAGAAAGGGGAGATGCTGTTTATTTCCCCGCATCGATCGAGTCCGCGGGACCCGCGACCGGCCTCACGGGGGTCCCGAAAGGGGCGCGCGCTGCCGGCTCAATGGCACGGAGGCATCTTAAAGGGGACGTACCTGTACACCCTTATGCCTGTCCATGCCATTCTGTCAACGTACATCGTCGTGCGATGGTCTGGAAGCGGTTAATGATACATAAAGTGGAAAAAAAAGTGAAATATTCCTTTATTTATTTACAAAAGTAACAATGGAACACTCACGTTTAGGAATGCATACAAAGTTCATATAAGGACATGAAGAGGCGCAGTAATGTTGACATCACAGAGCCGATCCGCCCTATACGCGGACTACGCAAGCTGCGTAGGGCCCCGCGGCGGATCGGCTCTGCTCGGGGGCCCCTGGGGCCGCTGCCGCCACTGTGAGGGCAGCGGCGCCTGAAAAAAGATGGCCGCGGGGCCGACATGCAACTGCGCATGCGCCCGCCTTTCCGAAAATTGCCGAGCAGCGGCAACAGCGCTGGCGCATGCGCATGCGCAGTAGCCCGACATGCAACTGCGCATGCGCCAGCGCTGTTGCCGCTGCTCGGCAATTTTCGGAAAGGCGGGCGCATGCGCAGTTGCATGTCGGCCCCGCGGCCATCTTTTTTTCAGGCGCCGCTGCCCTCACAGTGGCGGCAGCGGCACCAGTGACACGATGGCGCCAAGTGGCGCCATTTTTAAAAATAAAACGTCCCCTCCGCAGCCTCTTACCTCCTGGGCCCCCTCCCCCTCGCAGCCTCTTACCTCCTGGGCCCCCTCCCCCTCGCAGCCTCTGACCTCCTGTCCCCCCTCCCCCCCTCAAAGCCTCTGACCTCCTGCCCCCCCCTTCGCAGCCTCTGACCTCCTGTCCCCCCTTGCAGCCTCTGACCTCCTGCCCCCCCCTCGCAGCCTCTGACCTCCTGCCCCCCCTCGCAGCCTCTGACCTCCTGCCCCCCCCCTCGCAGCCTCTGACCTCCTGCCCCCCCCCTCGCAGCCTCTGACCTCCTGTCCCCCCCCTGCAGCCTCTGACCTCCTGTCCCCCCCCTGCAGCCTCTGACCTCCTGTCCCCCCCCTCGCAGCCTCGGACCTCCTTTCCCCCCCCTTCGCAGCCTCGGACCTCCTGTCCCCCCCTGCAGCCTCTGACCTCCTGTCCCCCCCTCGCAGCCTCGGACCTCCTTTCCCCCCCCTCGCAGCCTCGGACCTCCTGTCCCCCCCCCTCGCAGCCTCAGACCTCCTGTCCCCCCCCTGCAGCCTCGGACCTCCTGTCCCCCCCTCGCAGCCTCGGACCTCCCTTCCCACCCCCTTCGCAGCCTCGGACCTCCTGCCCCCCCCTCGCACCCTCGGACCTCCTTTCCCCCCCCTCGCAGCCTCAGACCTCCTGTCCCCCCCCCTTGCAGCCTCAGACCTCCTGTCCCCCCCCCTCGCAGCCTCTGACCTCCTGTCCCCCCCCTCGCAGCCTCGGACCTCCTGTCCCCCCCCCTCGCAGCCTCTGACCTCCTGTCCCCCCCCCTTCGCAGCCTCTGACCTCCTGTCCCCCCCCCCTTGCAGCCTCTGACCTCCTGTCCCCCCCCCCTTCGCAGCCTCTGACCTCCTGTCCCCCCCCTTCGCAGCCTCTGACCTCCTGTCCCCCCCCCTTCGCAGCCTCTGACCTCCTGTCCCCCCCCCCTTCGCAGCCTCGGACCTCCTGTCCCCCCCTGCAGCCTCTGACCTCCTGTCCCCCCCCCCTTCGCAGCCTCTGACCTCCTGTCCCCCCCCTCGCAGCCTCTGACCTCCTGTCCCCCCCCCTTCGCAGCCTCTGACCTCCTGTCCCCCCTTGCAGCCTCTGACCTCCTGTCCCCCCCCCTTGCAGCCTCTGACCTCCTGTCCCCCCCCCTTCGCAGCCTCTGACCTCTCCTGTCCCCCCCCACAGCCTCTGACCTCTCCTGTTGCCCCCCCCGCAGCCTCTGACCTCTCCTGTTGCCCCCCGCAGCCTCTGACCTCTCCTGTTGCCCCCCCCGCAGCCTCTGACCTCTCCTGTTGCCCTCCCCCCCCGCAGCCTCTGACCTCTCCTGTTGCCCTCCCCCACAGCCTCTGACCTCTCCTGTTGCCCTCCCCCCACAGCCTCTGACCTCCCCTGTCCCATCCGCAGCCTCTGACCTCCCCTGAGTCAAGAGAGGGAGCGCAGCCAGGATGGGGGTCATGGGAGAAGTCAGACATGTATGGACTGTGGAGAGGAAACTATGGGATAAAACCAGAGCCACCAAGCTGGAGCCGACTGACTGAGCCCTGCATGATGCACCTGAGAGGAGGTCAGTGACAGCACCGCCAGGCCAGTCTAGGGGGGGTCAATACAATATTGTAAGGGGGCACTGATATAAAGGTTTCCCCCTTATCAGTAAACCCCCTTATCTTAGTGTTTTCTTTCTCTGGTCACCAGAGTCCTCCCCACATTCCCAGAGTTCCCCTTTACATCATAGTATGCAGGATTCCACCTTACAGTGCAAGGGGGAACTCTGATGTAAAGGGCAAAGCCGCAGACCCTGATGTAAGTAGGGAGGCTCTCTGAGGACACTGATGTATGGGGGGCTCTCTGGGGACCCCGATGTAAGGAGGGGCTTTATAGGGATGCTCTCTGGGGACCCTGATGTAAGGGGGGTGCTCTCTGGGGACCCTAATGTAAGGGGGTGCTCTCTGGGGACCCTGATGTAAGGGGGGTGCTCTCTGGGGACCCTGATGTAAGGGGGGTGCTCTCTGGGGACCCTGATGTAAGGGGGTGCTCTCTGGGGAACCTGATGTAAGGGGGGTGCTCTCTGGGGAACCTGATGTAAGGGGGGTGCTCTCTGGGGAACCCGATGTAAGGGGGAGGCTCTCTGGGGACCCTGGTGTAAGGGGGAGGCTCTCTGGGGACCCTGGTGTAAGGGGAGGCTCTCTGGGGACCCTGGTGTAAGGGGGAGGCTCTCTGGGGACCCTGGTGTAAGGGGGAGGCTCTCTGGGGACCCTGGTGTAAGGGGGAGGCTCTCTGGGGACCCTGATGTAAGGGGGGTGCTCTCTGGGGACCCTAATGTAAGGGGGGTGCTCTCTGGGGACCCTGATGTAAGGGGGGTGCTCTCTGGGGACCCTGATGTAAGGGGGTGCTCTCTGGGGACCCTGGTGTAAGGGGGAGGCTCTCTGGGGACCCTGGTGTAAGGGGGAGGCTCTCTGGGGACCCTGGTGTAAGGGGGAGGCTCTCTGGGGACCCTGGTGTAAGGGGGAGGCTCTCTGGGGACCCTGGTGTAAGGGGGAGGCTCTCTGGGGACCCTGGTGTAAGGGGAGGCTCTCTGGGGACCCTGGTGTAAGGGGAGGCTCTCTGGGGACCCTGGTGTAAGGGGAGGCTCTCTGGGGACCCTGGTGTAAGGGGAGGCTCTCTGGGGACCCTGGTGTAAGGGGGGGGGGCTCTCTGGGGACCCTGGTGTAAGGGGGGGCTCTCTGGGGATCCTGATGTAAGGGGTGGCTCTCTGGGGACCCTGATGTAAGTGGGGGATCCACACTCAGATATGTAAAGATATATATATTGTATACATGTCTGTTCTATTTTGTTGTACTTATTCTTTGACTGTTTTGTTTAAAGGAGGGAGGATTGTATTGGGAGCGCTGAAGTGTCAGGTGTGACTGTGTGGCAATGGCAAATGGTTTACATAGCTCACGGCATCACGGGTCAGGTAGAGGGCCCCTCAGCAGAATTTTGCTTAGGGCCCCAGGGAGGTCAGGATCGGCACTGGCTACACTACACTCTCCTCTTGAGTAACCTATCCTGAACCCTGCACTCTGGTATTTACTGCCCCTTTAAGATCCTCCCACTGTTAGTGCATGAGGTGATACTGCTGCCTCCTGAATGTGTTTCCAGCTCATTTGGCAAGTTTGATAGGCAAGGCCGTCTGTGAAACTCGACGTGTCGAGTTCAAATTGCCACACTGTGAAGCTAAGCATCGAGGCCATGGACATGTGTACTGCTATGTTCATTTAGAGGTAGGGGTCAAAAGCGGTTCTGTTTAATCATACTCCATTAGGCCACTCCCACTACTAGACACATCTAATCTGGTCATGTCCATTGCTCTCTATGGCATACATAGCAGAACTTATTTTTTTAACTGTATCCCAGCAGAGTGGCTGATAATTTGCCATGCTGTGTTGACTTTTTAAATGTAAACCAGGCCAATTACCTGTTATGGGTATTGTCAGACTTTACAGATTGTGTTTATACTGTTTAAATAACGATTGTTTGTTTTCGTTTTTAATAGGAGTTGTCAGTTTTAGGTTGTCAGTAAAAAAAAAAAAGTGCTCTGTCAGTAAATTCTCCATGTTCTGTCAGTAAAACAAAGTTGCTCAAGTTTGGCAACCCTGATCTGTACTCACTGCTTCTCCACTAGCTACTCCCTTCTAACCCCCACCCCTCGTCCCTGCTATACTGTATATCTCTTACTCAGCTATGATGATGAACAGTAGGGCCTCTTAGCAAATCATGGTCATGGCTACTCAATGAAAGTGATTTATACCTGGTTATATATTGTCTTAATACCATTTTCAGAAGATTGTATCAACACATCCTAACCTAAAATATATATATATAATATAGTATAAAGAGAATACATGTAGCACCCTGATGTTTAGGCAGGGTTGCTCCTAAATGTACCTGCCAGGTGTATTTGCCTTGGTCAAGGGATCAAAAGATTTCACCCTAAGTCTGGAATTGCTGTACTTCTCTCTTCTGTCACTAGATGGCCGGGTACCTGGTGACATTAGATAAGACAAGGGCATTGCAAGGACAGATTAGGAATAGATAGGGTATCTCAGCCAATGGGCAGGGATTTTCTGGGGTCCCTTGGCCTGCTGGGAGAGCCTATTTATTTGTGTGAGGTCAGGTGATTGGCGTTCTGTGCCACCTGGATGGCTGTCTGAGTGGACGTGTGTTGTGGTGCCCAGGCTGCTAGGCCAGAGTTTGGGCCTATACTGGGCACATCTGGCTGCTAGACTGTTTGAGGGCCTATCCAGAAGCAAGAGAGCAGTGTAGGGTTGGGATTGCGGCTTGCAGTCTAACCAGAAATGACAGTTCACGTATGATGTAGTCACATTGAGATGTGACGGAGCTGAGTAGGCGGAGACCTGCCTGCGCCACGATGTACCGCACACACTGAGACTGAGCTCTGACACTGGACACTCCTACCCTATAGGTGAGCTGTGTGAGCCGACAAGCCGCTAAGACCAGGGGTCAAGTCCTGAGGAAAAAAGTGTGGGAACTCCTACCCAAGATCCACTCGCCCACCAAAAAAAAAATGATATGCTCATATGCACGAACGCTTCAAAAGTGGTATTTTTCATTCAATTTTCGTATTGTGTGTATGAAGCTTAACTGTTAGTACATAAAAAAAAACAATCCTCAATAAACATAAATACGGTAATTCTCTGAATAATCAGCATTCATTCAATTGTGCTTCCATGCAAATGTGAACATCATGTTCTGATCTTTATTGGGGAATTTTATTTTGTATATAGAGTGTTTATGTGGTGAGTTTACACTTTTCATTGAACAGAGTTTGGATAACACAGGGTTAAACGGAAAGGTCATAAATTAACTGCACATTATCTGGACAGAATGCTTGGGGACATAGTGATGTGTTCCTGCTTAGATGTATGTTAGCTTGGGGGGCTGCAAACTCTGCAGGGCTCCAACACACACTCGCTGCTATTCCAACCCTTTACATATTTACACATAAACTTCCCTCCTGGCATTAAACTTTGCCAGGTATTGTGCTCAGCTTACCACCCCAAACTGATGTTCCTCCCTCAGCTCACTTCTCTCCCTGTATGTCCTGTGAGCAGAATAGCTGTGCTCCTCCTCTGGGTTCTCTCATCATATGGCACTGAAGATAGAGGAGGGGGGATTCAGCAGGACACACAGAGCAAGTATGCAGGAGAATGGGGGGGGGGGGGGGTGAGGAGACAGAAAATCAGGAGGGGCCGGCGGGGAGGAGCACATCACGAGAGGTCTGACTAAATACAATCTCTTAGCAGCAGGGACCTGATCTACCTGTCAGCTAGCTGCGATTGACAGGTAGATCGAAGTGGAAGCTGTCATGGGGCCCCCTACTGGCAATGCCTGAATGGTCAGGTGTGCGGCACTTACTATTGCGAGCTGTGTCGGCAGCTGCTGGTGTAGCACCTGCCACACAGCTCGCATACTTCAAAGTCTTGCAGGACACGGCTGCTAAAGGGAACTGAGTTCCTGTTGTGGAAAAAGTACAGGAACTCCGTTCCCATGCGTTCCTGCAGGACTTGAGTCCTGGCTAAGACGCTGAGCCGCTGAGTCACGGAGGAAGAGAGGGCAATTTAAATCACCTCCCCAGCCGACTGCTGACTGCTATTCCTACCTAACCTTGCTGATCCCCTGCCGATGCTCTGCCGGTATTGGTATATTGGTGTCTCTGCTGATGATTGTTCCCGCTCCCTTTCGTTTGTACTGCTATTATCCCCAGCTCTGTGTGTACTGAGATCCCTGGCCGTGCCTGGATGTCTGGATGCGCCGGGAGACCGCTGAGAACTGAACACTAAGGTCAGATTCATTTGATATATCAGAAGTACACCTATAATGACTGTAAACTGAGGGAGTCTGGAAGCAGGGAAGCAGGGAAGCAGGGAAGCTGGGAGGATGTAATGGAGGTTGGAGGTTAATCCCAAGTTATTTTGATTAGAAAGCGGATTAATTGCAGTGTGATATAGTGATGCCTGATATTGCAATTGTTCCAAGTGTGGTAACCCCATAACAATAAAATCTCAGATTAAGAAGAAAACAATAGTTAAACATGCATTTAATAATGGCTTTTATGAACAGCGCAGTAGTGAAAAACTTGATTATATTCCAGCTGATTGCATTTAAACATGATATTCAATTACAGCATGGCAGTGGTATGGAGAAAATGAAAATTGTAAGCAGAAGGAAGAATATAGCAGTAGCGGTAAGTGTTACTTTTTAGAACTTTTCTGGACCCTTTGCTTAATTCTTGCTCCACACCGCCAAAAGACCACCTATACTGCTTATATACTGCTTACACGGCTTATACTGCTTATAAACTGCTTATATACTGCTTACACTGCTTATATACCATTCTAAAAATATTCAACATAACGGATGCTCTGCTCTGCTATGGAAATGTTACTATTTGCTGTTGTTACTTGCTTTCAACTAATGATTCAATAGCTCTTTATTGGGCTAAAAGTATGGCTAAAAGTATGAGACTATCATTCGTGATAAATTAGCTATTTGCCACTTTTGTTGCTACTTTTGTTGCTACTTCTTTTGCTATTGTAGCTACTAATGGAATGAATTAAAAGAACCTTGGAAGAACGGCGGAATGAAGGCTACATTTTCAGTTATCTGACATGGTTTGAAGTTAGATCTATTTAAAGAGATATGCTTTACTGATATGTGGTTCTTTTGGAATAAAGAGACATTAAAGTGGAGTTCCACCCTAAATTGGAACTTCTGTTCATTGGAACCCCCTCCGGTGCCACAGTTGACACCTTTCAGGGGGGTGCAGATACCTATCTAAGACAGGTATTTGCACCCACTTCCGGGCATAGACTCCCGCGGGAGTCTATGCCTCTTCCTGTCCCGCCACGTTGTCTGCTGGGACACACACGAGTCCCAGAGACAGCGCGGACGATTCCCATTGCACTGCACGTCTTGCGCATGCGCAGTAGGGAACTGGGAAGTGAAGCAGCAACGCTTCACTTCCTGATTCCCTCAACGAGAATGTCGGCGGCAGCAGCCGAGAACCGAGCAAATTCTCGGCTTCGGCTGCCGACATCGCTGGACCCTGGGACAGGTAAGTGTTCATTTATTAAAAGTCAGCAGCTGCAGTATTTGTAGCTGCTGGCTTTTAATTTTTTTTTTTTTCGGTGCAATCCCTCTTTAAGCTATAATGTAACACATGTGGATGAAGTGATTGCTGATGAAAGAAAATCGTCTGTATTTAAATCAAACACTACCATTGCTTTGGATACCAGGTAGCATAATTAGCTTAATTATTCTGGATGCTGTTAAATGATTGACAAGTAATCAATTGGATGGAAAATGTTCTGGATGGTAGAATGCGGGGGTCCTGGTCCGGTCCGTGAACTTTTGGATGATGCAATGGACTTCAGTCCAAAACGGGGCCAGGGAGCGACAAGACCAGAAGACATGAAGGAGAGTCCCCGGTTCCTCCCCACATCTCCAGCACATTTCCGAACACCGAGGGAACATTCGATGCAACCTGGTTGGGGTATAATACCATCAGGACAGGACCTTTAGCCCTGCCTCTTGGTGGTTAGAACAAATGGAGGTCTTCCACGAAAATAGGAGAATTCTCTCCACTTGCCTGTCCATTAGTGCTAGTCCTAAGTCTTGCTCCCACTTTGAAATGTAGGGGGGTCTGGACCCCCCGGGGGGAGCAACAAGCAACCGATATGCTAAAGAGACCGAATGACGTACGGGTGCCCGTTCCGAACATAGCAGCTCAAAGGGGGTCAAGGCTCTACTAAAAGGCTCCTCAGCATAAGGTCTTTCATTATATTTTCTCTGGACCACCATTTTCCATTACTGATAAAATGGCGCAACTGGTATCTTTCGACCTCCTTCAGCTCCTGGAACCTGAGGTCGCTCTCCCCGGGCTAAAGGCCGGGTTTCCAATTACAGGGGTGAGTGGTGAAGGGGAAGGCGCTACAGACTGGTCATGAAAAGCCTTCTGGGCTATCCGCCATGTCTCTCCCACCGTAGGGTGGTCCAAGGCACGGCGCAGTAGTTTCGTCTGACACCAGGGCAGGGCATGGCGTTCCTGTCAAGAGATGTCCCACCTGCACCCATTGTTTCAATTTCTCATGGCAGCACCAGTCTAAGACTCTTGCCAGCTGGCACGCTACGCGATAGAAGTTCACATCGGGCATAGCTATTCCACCCTGCATTTTCGGAAGGCGCAAAACTGACATAGCCAACCGAGGAGTTTTATATGCCCAGATGAATTCAATTATGGCTTTATTTGGGATTTGGGATCCGCACCGGGAGGGCCTGAAGGTGATAGAGAAGCCTAGGCATGACATTCGTTTTTATTATGTTGCAACGTCCCAGCCAAGAGAACATACCCTTGTGCAATGACTGCAGATCTTTTCTGATGGCCACTAAGAGAGGGGGGGAAATTTATTGGGAAGACATCCTCCATCCGTCTAGGCAGGAGAATGCCAAGGTATTTAATGTGAGACTCTGCCCATTTGAACGGGAAGTCTGTTCTCAATAGATTATGGTAAAATCTTCTGGAGGTCAAGTGGTTAAAGTGGAACTGAACTCACCTTTTTCTTCAATGGTTCCCCGTCCCTCGCTGGCATCTTCCGCTGGGTGCCGGTCTTCAACCACCTTCATTAGCTAGTGCGGGAAGATGTCACTCCAGCGCATGCACAGGCATCAGTCATCCTGGCACACAGTGACCATTCCAGGGTTGTGAGCTAAGCTGCATATGTGCATCTCAGTGTACATGTTGGTGATGCTGTGAGCGGGCACGTAGGTGTGTTTTATTGTGTGTCTCTCTCTGTGCCTGGGTTCACATTGGTGAGTGTGGGACTTCGCATGTGATTCGCACAGGAATCGCACCACGTTCCTGTGCACATTACATGTGATGTCTGTGCGGTGCGATTTGAGCCATACATTCTGGATGGCTTAACCCCTTGCCCAGCGGCTCACGTCGATATACGTCGGCAGAGAGGCACGTACAGGCATATTAACGTACCATATTATCGCCTCACGGAGAGGAAGAACGGGGGAAAAATCCTAATGTAAACAAGCGTTTCCCCATTCTTCCTAGTGACAGGACACTGATCACAGCTCCCTGTGTTCGGGAGCGGTGATCAGTGTCATGTCACACCTATCTCACCCCCCCTACAGTTAGAATAACTCCCTAGGACACACTTAACCCCTGCAGCGCCCCCTACTGGTTAACCCCTTCACTGCCAGTCACATTTACACAATAATTAGTGCATTTTTAATCCCACTGATCGCTGTATAACTGTGAATGGTTCCAAAATAGTGCCAAAAGTGTCAGATCTGTCCGCCATAATGTCGCAGTCTTGATAAAAATCGCAGATCACCACCATTACTAGTAAAACTAGTATTACTAGTATTATTAATAAAAATGCCATAAAACTATCCCCTATTTTGTAGATGCTAGAACTTTTGCGCAAACCAATCAATAAACGCTCATTGCAATTTTTTTTTTTTTTTTTACAAAAAAATATGTAGAAGAATACGTATCGGCCTAAACTGAGAAAAAAAATGTTCTTTTATATATTTTTTGGGGATATTTATTATAGCAAAAAGTAAAAAATATTGTTTTTTTTTCAAAATTGATGCTCTTTATTTTTGTTTATAGCGCAAAAAATAAAAACCGCAGAGGTGATCAAATTCCACCAAAAGAAAGCTCTATTTGTGGGGAAAAAAGGACGTCAATTTTGTTTGGGAGCCACGTCGCACGATGGTGCAATGGTCAGTTAAAGCGACGCAGTGCCGAATCGCAAAAAACACTCTGGTCTTTGGCCAGCCAAATGGTCGGGGGCTGAAGTGGTTAAATCGCATTGGCACCAAAATGGTTCAGGGCCCTTTTTTCCTCACAGCTGAATTGCATTATGTGCGATTCTGGCAGTCGCACTGTGTTTTGTGATTTGTTTTGGGGTGTCGATAACCTAAAATTGACACCCGCAGCAGATCGCATGGACTCTGTGCAATTGATATGCAGTGAATCTTGTGCGTTTCCCGCATGGCATCGGTGTTAACCAAGGCTAAAGATCCATCCTGCTCGCAGTTTGTGACAGCAGAACTTAAAGCGCAGTTCCACCTATTCCACCCTAAAGTCAGCTGCTACAAAAAGTGTATCTGCTGACTTTTAATAATCAGACACTCCGGTCCAGCGATGCGGGCGTACGAAGCCTCACTCCTCTCCAAGGTACCGACATTCTAACTGTGGGCACCCAGCTGTGGTTTAACAGCCGGGTGCGCACTGCGCATGCGCGAGCCATGCTGCGCGCTGTGAATGGTCGGGCAATCTTTTGAGACCTGTGACATGTCCCAGAAGATTGCAGGGAGGGAGGGGGAGAGGTGAACTTCTTTCTGGTACCACGGAACCCGGGGAGGAAGTGGGAGCTGGATGGCCATAAAAACTGGGTACCCGCTCCCCCCCCAAAAAAATGACACACCAAATGTGGCATGTCAGGGGTCACCATCACTTAAAGCGGAAGTTCCATTTTTGGGTGGAACTCTGCTTTAAATTCCCCTTTAAGTAGAGAATGTGTATGGATTATTTTCTGATGATAGGGATATCATTTAGGGTCACTTTAAGGATGGCTAAACTGCAATGTATGACATTTTCCCCTGGGTGTAGATTAGAAACTGTAATGCAATGTCTCCTGTAACTCTCCGTCCTCCAGCGGGCGGCGCTGTCCGCTCTCTATAGGCCATGTGTAGGCGGGACGCTGAGCCTAGGTGGGTAAGGAGGAGGCAGAGATCTCCGGCTGTACCTCTCCCTATCCCGGCCTCTCCCCAGGACAGGCTGAAAGTGGCGGACGGAGGAAGTCTTCGCTCCATTCATCCCTCCATTCCTGGAGTGCGGCCGGCCGGGGGACAAACTTTCATCCGCCATCTGAAGTCTATGTGTGTGGACTGAGAGTGTCCGGAGACAGCAGTCTGCATCGGAGCGCCTCCAAAGGTAAGATGAATGGGGAGCACGGAGCCATGGAACTCATAGAAGTCCTCCAAGTCCTCCTAGATGTTGTCATTAGCGTTTTCAGTGTCCGGCTCATTGTGTGCTCCCAGCATGGCTCCATTATCCCTTCTATTGTACCATCCACGTGCCTCCAATCAGTGTGGACACAACCAGAGTCATCATTCTTCTCAACAAAGCCTTCATCATCATCATCTGGAAGGGGCTTGGCCCCCTTTGTTGGCTTATTCTTTGTTAGAACTTTATTTTAAAGTGCTACTTCTTAAGGCAGATTCCATATGATGCCGTCTGTTACTGCCTCTTTGTGAACCCTTCCAGCAGTTCCTAAAGTAGAACTAAAGTCCTCCAAACTTACCTTTCCTTAGACACTTCCAGATCGTGTCTTCTGTCCAGTTTCTTCTAGGTGTTGGGATGTGGCCACCTTCATTGGCTGGCATGGAATGATGCCCTCAGTGGCATAGTGTGGGTTGCCAGCGCCCGAGGGAAGGCGAGTATTGCACCTCCTAACCCATGGACCGTTTGTACTGTACCAGTCCCACCAGAAATATACATATATGACACGTAGTAGGAAAATCTGTGCCTTACCTGAGTTCCCATGTGCCCAGCTTTCTCGTGCATGTCATACACCCTCCTAAAGCTGGCCATACATGGCTCATTTTTTTTTTATTTAATCAAAAAAAAAAAAAAATGAACCAATTTAACCATCAACATTTACAGGGATGGAGGAATCCTCCCCATCGTGTCATTGTATTGTGACATTGGGACAGTACTGGGACAAGATATAAGCTTAGGGGATGCTACTCTCCACAGTCATCCACTTGTTAAAATGCCTTGTTTCAGAATGAGCTCACTGACGCCCCCATCCATACAGTAAACCGCCGTGGCCAGGGCAGCCGCCTCTCCTGCCCACTCCTTGTCCCCGCCCTGCAGCGGGACTCCAAAGCCAAATTTTCCAACCAGCCTATGCATTAGTCAAAAGTTCAATTTCGATCCAGCTTAAGCAAGCACCCCTCACTTTACACTCCCACTCCTCATCGTGCACCCCCACACCTTTCATCCCCTTATTGTGCCCCTCGGCTCCATACCCCCCTTGTGGGTCCAGCTCTATATAACCCCATTTCACCCCCCCCCCCCAGGCTCATTGGTAGTTCCAGTGCATGGCATGGCAGTTTGCAATGGTTTCAGGAAGGAGAAGAGAGATCAGAGCCAGGGAATTGAGAGTAATCACTTTCAACACAGGAGAGGACTTGGTACAAGTGGGTGGGGGAAAAAGGTAAGGCTGGAGTTCAGCTTAAAATTTTTTATTTTAATGCTTCCTCTGGAACTAGATAACAACAAAGCTTGGGGAATGCCCAGGAAAGTTTTTTTTGTCATCACGTTCCTCTGGAACAACCCTATGAACATAATGTAGCCCAACAGTCACCAAGCAGTTCCTGACAGGACCAGAATGGGAGTGCGCACAGAGCGATTTCCCACCTCTTCTCACCCTGAACCCTTATGAATTTTGCACCCAGGGTAACCCGCTCCTATGGCCTTGTCCATGGTATGTCACTCCTGTACATGCGCAGGAATTCACTCATCCTCACACATGTGGCGGGATGTAAACTGTGTATGTTCTATTGAAGACTTTCGATTTATTTTATTGCATGTCTCTTCTGCATACAGTCCTGCATGGAGACTTTAGTTCTACTTTAAGTGGGTTTTAATGCACCAGGACATGGAGTGGCTTCTGCATCATGTGACCACTGTGATTGGCTCTCACAGCCGTCACATGATCAGGAGCCCATCCTGATCCTTGAATCCCATCAACTTCAAGTCGATTGTAAGGAAAGATATGGCTGTTTGCCATACACACTTCAGTTTTATTATTTGATCAATCATTAATTATAAATCGCCAGTGTGTCTTCAGCCTTGGAAGTCATTTCCAGCCCCCTTGGGAAGTGATTGGAGGATTTGTGGCAGGTCAGATTGCAGTGATTTCTTTCTCTTCTCACCCCTCTGTAGGGTGATTTGCCACCAGTCCAATGCTGTCTGGTCAGGAATGTCTTACATACACATACCATATGATGACTTGGAGATGGGACAACAGTGAAACACTAGTAGTCTGAGGAATGTCCCGGAAAGCCAGTAAAGCGTCAGATCGTTGTGAATCACCAGGGTGATGGGGTGTCTTGTTTACCCTTTAGACGAAGGGATCCACATTTTATCTGACACCAGGCTTGTTCTTGTTTGGCTGTAATGACATCCAGCTTGTGTTTAGAAGCTCTCTGTAAAAAAGAGTTTATTCAGAGTACATCCAATGCTTTTCTAAGCTCACCTCACACGTTCCAATCCTATTGTGCAATCTCTGTGCGATCTACCAAGTAGTACAAGGGCTTGCCGGATTCAATACAGATTGATTGGGTGGTTTAGGTAGGCACTGTTATTACATATTGGAAAAAAAAAAGTTGGGACTTTGTATCTTATGCCTCATACAAAGTCCTAACTTTTCTTTTAATATAGATTTAGGGATGGAGATGCATGAGTGTACTTCTCATATAAAGGACCACATTTCCCTCCCTCTTTAATATAATAATCATATTACATTTTTGGTTGATTGTATGTTCAGATTGTAGCATGTTTTGGGAACCTTATGGTGGCCATCCACACATCAGTAAATAGTCTTTTTTTTTTTTTTTTTCCATTCATTCTCTCCTGATAGGAAAATCCAGGATTGTGCAATCTTTTAGGTTTACCCACAACTATGTAGTGCAAAGACCTTCCTGCTTGGATATAATTTGATTAGATGGATCCCCATATTGCATAGCTTTGATAAATCTAACACTGATTGTACTGTCAAATTTCTATGTGTAAGGTGACCCTAACAGATTCCTCCATCCATGCTAACAGCACAGATACCCCTGGCAGGATATGATATTCTGACAGCTGAAATACCTGCATCTGATTGGATGTAGACACTTTTCCATCAGGTAACCTTTGACAAAACATCCGTAAACAATCAACTTTTGTTGAAAAGATGGGGGTGCTGGTGGGATCCTACACTCCTCCAGATTTCATTTGAGCCAGAAGAAACTGGCAGAATTCGAACAGTGTATGGGCCAGCTTTAGATTAGTAAAATGAGCTCAGGTTTGGTAGAAACTTGGCCATCCACATGGTCATATTTGGTCAAAGATTTTACAGGCATCCTCGCCCTTTTGTGTATGTGCAGCTGTGGGGCGGGATTGCCCTGGCAGCAGTTGGTTGGGAGGAAGTGACGGCTTCCTTCTGGGCTCCATCTGAACCTGAGATCACCCCTACTCTCTTGATTGGTCGAGATCACCCCTACTCTCTTGATTGGTCGAGATCACCCCTACTCTCTTGATTGGTCGAGATCACCCCTACTCTCTTGATTGGTCGAGATCACCCCTACTCCCTTGATTGGTCGAGATCACCCCTACTCCCTTGATTGGTCGAGATCACCCCTACTCCCTTGATTGGTCGAGATCACCCCTACTCCCTTGATTGGTCGAGATCACCCCTACTCCCTTGATTGGTCGAGATCACCCCTACTCCCTTGATTGGTCGAGATCTCCCCTACTCCCTTGATTGGTCGAGATCTCCCCTACTCCCTTGATTGGTCGAGATCTCCCCTACTCCCTTGATTGGTCGAGATCACCCCTACTCCCTTGATTGGTCGAGATCACCCCTACTCCCTTGATTGGTCGAGATCCCCCCTACTCCCTTGATTGGTCGAGATCACCCCTACTCCCTTGATTGGTCGAGATTGTTTAAGCAGTAACTTCCCATTGGTTTAATTCTGGTAATTGAACAAATGACATGTCAGCTATGGTGTGGTCATCCTTGTGACATTGTCAGTTATTACCCTCATGGTGCTCTCAGGGAATGACTGGCAACAAAATAAACTGATCTAATATGCTTTCTATATTTCTCATAAATAATTATACATGGTTCATAGCATTTACAATGATGTCATACATCTCTGTAAATTCTAATGACTTTTTATTATACATAAGTATGTATTTATACCTTTTTTATATTCTAGCTTCTATGATGACTGTTTACTGCCTTTGAAAATTTAGACTTCAGTAGTTCTCTTTTATAGTTCTGGTGTATCTGTGCTCCAGATGTTTTTTTTTCTTTCTTTTTTAGGAATTTAGTTTGACGTGTGCTAAATGTGAGTGAAAGGGTTAACTACCTAGCATTGTATGTTTCTTATCTGGTGATTTTCATCAGACCTGCTGCCAGGATCAGTCCTGTTTGTACACCATTTGTCATTTTGTTTCTGCCATGTGTTCTCATGTTATTGCTACATTTCCAGCATAGACTGCAGGTCACTTTCTGAACAAAGATCCCCAACATGATCAGTTCTCAGGACTGTATTGGCAGTGCTTGTCTCTTTTTATCCTGCACCTTGGGCAAAGGAGGGCTGTAAACCAGATCTGCTGCCCTTGGGGTGTTTTTTTTCTTTTGAAGGGAACCTAAACATAAAGATTTCTAAAGTGATATTTAAACCCTTTCAGCTGCTGATTGGATCATTTATTGAGTATGCAGCTTCTTTGTCTTGTAATTCATGCTTATGTTCCTGTTTAAAGTGTTAGCTCACGTTTCTAGAAAAAATAAAAAAGTGAACTAAACCTGGCCATACTGTATAGATGGATTGAAATTAGGCCAGTTCAGCAGGGACGGGCTGAATTTCAATCCATCGTTGGCTGTTCCCATTCAATAGGCGCTGATCTAGCAAGTGAAACCTCTTGAATGGGACTGTTGGTAAATTTTTGTTTGATCAGCCAATCGGCTGCAGTGTATTCTGACAGTGGAGGAGTCTTGCTGTCAGAATATAATAGCCCGCTGGCTAACCAAGGGGGGGAAAAAAAAAAGAAAAAAGTAATCTTTGGCCAGCTTAACACCCTACAACCTCTCCACCTCCCAGTCCACTCTGTACTTACCTTTCATGGGTGATGTGCTGTCAGCGCCCACACAGCCGGTGTAGCAGTCTTGTACCTATTCTCCTTCTTTGTTAGTTCTGTAGGGCTTCCAGGACAGATCAGAACGCTTCTGTGTGGTTAGTGCCGGCGCTGACCAATCCGAAGCACTGTGAGCCATCCCAAAAGCCCTGCAGAATGGCAAATGTAAATGGGGCTGTAATCTAACAGTGGAAGCTTGCTGATAATAGAGCAGAGTGATGACTTTATTGGTGTGGTGATGTGTCTGCATAAGACCAGCCATACTCGGTTTCAATCTTGGCTGGTTCAGCAGGAACCGGCTGAGTTTCGCACCAGTAACAGGCAGGCTGAATGTACCAAGTTCAGCTATAACTGAAACTTGAAAGTTTTTATTTTGTTATGGTGAATATTTTTGCCATCAGAAGGATATTCCTTTAGATCACTAATACAAAGGCTTCTTTTAGGCTTCATGAACACGGGACTTTGTTCAACCTCTCCTGCACGATTTAACTTGACAGCTAGAAACCAGCGGCTAAAAACGTCCGTTTATCTGTGTTTACATTTCGCGTTTAGTCGCGTTTTGCTGCGTTTGCATCTAGAAGCGTTTGAAAAAATAGTATTTATTTTTAAAAAAATAAATAAAAATAGCCAGTAATGAAAAACGCCAGTAAGCTAAACGTGAGTTACTGCGCTTAGCCGTGTTTGGTGTTTGAAATGCCTCTAAACACCGTTTCTGAACGCATTTTTTATTTTTTTGGGTTCCAAAAAAAGCCTCTAAACGCAACTGCCTAGAAACAACTATAAACAAACCTGTGTACTATAAGGAACCTATGTACTGATAAGATAATGTAGAGGAGAGTTCAGGAGCAGTTGAACAAAATGCCCAACTGCTCCGTAAGCTCGATTCACATCTATGCATGCTTTTGAGTGTTTCTGCAGTGCTTTTTTGTGGTGCTTGCCGTGTTTTTGGACATGCGTTTTTGCCGCGTTTTGCTTTTTTTTTTTACACTGTGGTTGCTTAGCAACCAGCTATATACAGTGTAAAAAAAAAATGCAAATCTCGGTAAAAACGCGGTACTTGCGCTTTGGATGCGGGTCCATTGACTTCTATTGCATGCAAAACTCTTCATTTTGCATGGGGAAAAAAAGTCCCGACCCTTTCCAAATACGCAGCGGCACAAAAATGCATTGATGTGAACATGTTCCATAGGAACCCATGTTAAAAAATTTCCCTGCATTTCTGCAAAATGCATCAAACGCATTAGTATGAATCAAGCCTAAATGTCCATTTACCAGCAGTGTACATGAGGCCTTAGTCAGTTTAAAGCTGTAGCTGCTTCATGTATTGTGTATTGTTCTGATTTTATTGGATTTGTTACAATGTGTATACATGCTGACATTGAGGAAATGACACATCCAAACCAAGGCTGTAAAATTATTGGACAGTTTGAAACGTGTAAAAGCTTTTTACATTTTTTAACTTCCTTAAAGAAGAACTAAAGGCAACATTTTTTTCTTTTTTTTTTTTCATGTTGGATAGAGTACTTTTTTTGCCATCTGTGACCCATTGGGGAAATTTCTCTTCACATCTTGTCCCATAGCCAAAACATAAACTGACCAGAAATCCCCCCAAATTGTGGGAATCCCAGTTTTTCACCAGAATTAGTGTCCCCATTTCCCCTCTATTCCTGTTATGATGTCAACACAAAATGTGGGGTTTACTTTCACTTTCATTCTGTGATGATGGTAAACATGACAAATAGAAAGGGTGAATCGCCCTAAAGCAGAAGTCTGCTTAACCACTTCAATACCAGGCACTTAGACACCTTCCTGCCCAGACCAATTTTCAGCTTTCAGCGCTGTCGCACTTTGAATGACAATTGCGCGGTCATGCTACACTGTACCCAAACAGATCTTTTTCATTTTGTTCCCACATATAGAGCTTTATTTTGGTGGTATTTGATCACCTCTGCGATTTTAATTTTTTGCGCAACAAATAAAAAAAGACCGAAAATTTTGAAAAGAAAACAAGTCTCTTTGTTTCTGTTAATTTTTTTTGTAAATAAGTAAGTTTTCTTCACTGACGGGCACTGATGAGGTGGTACTGACGGCCACTGATAGGTGGCACTTATGGGTGGCACTGATGGGCACTTATGGGTGGCACTGCTGGACACTGATGGGTGGCACTGCTGGACACTGATGGGTGGCACTGACACTGGGTGGCATTGCTGGGAGATGGGCACTGACTGGCACCATCATGTACCAGTGTCATCAGTGCCACCCATTTGTGGGCACTGACTGGAACAGATTGGGCATCATTTGCACACGTGGTGGATGGCCAGGGGCTACACACCAGGCCATCCACATGTTGCCCACTTCCATGGTGGTCCTAGTAGAGTCCCTGGTGGTCCAGTGTGGGCATCTGAGGGGGGGGCTTCACTGATAAACAATCAGCGCAGACCTCCCCTTTCAGGAGAGCCGCCGATAGGCTCTCCTCTACTCGCGTCTCTCAGACGCGAATGAGGAAAAGCCGATCACCGGCTTTTCCTGTTGACATCGTGATCAGCCATGATTTGACATGGCTGATCACGTGGTAAAGAGCCTCCCCCGGAGGCTCTTTACCAAGATCAGTGTAGCGGTGTGTCAGACTGACACAACGCTCCACCGATCGCCATGATGCGCACCCCCACGGGCGCATGGCGGCATGTTATCCTGAAGGACGTCATATGACGCCAAGTCAGGATATTGAAACCACCGCCCGGCCGTCATTCTGCTATAGGCCAGGCGGGAAGTGGTTAAAAAAAAATTTTTTTTAAAAGTCAGCAGCTACAAATAATGCAGCTGCTGACTTTTAAAATAAGGACACTTACCTTTCCAGGGTGCCCGCGATATCCTCACCCAGAGTTGACCTGTCCCTCGGTTCCAGGTGGAGGCGCCGACATATTAAGTAAGGGAATCGGGAAGTGAAGCCTTGCGGCTTCACAGCCTGGTTCCCTACTGAGCATGCGTGTATCTGCTGCCCCCCTCCCCCCTGAAAGGTGCCAAATGTTAATCCGGACAGCGGAAGTTCAATTTTTGGGTGGAACTCCACTTTTACGGGGGCACAGACAGCAGTAAAAAAAAAAAAGTTTTGCCTTTATACTTCAAACAGAATTCCATGATTTTTTTTTTTTTCTTTCCTCCCATGCAGTGGGGCTGTGCCCACAATGCCTTGGTTAACTGCTAGTTTTTTCTGGGGTGGGGCACCGAAGGCTATACTCGCCCAATCCTACAGAAAACTGCACATCCAGTGCTGGATTGTTCCTTGATGTCCTCACGTCCAGAGCTGTTCTATGGGCGTGATGACATCAGAAACAGTCCATTCACAAGACCGGATGTGGGGGGACTGGTCTTGTGCTCAGAGGATGGGCATATTTAGTATATGTCCCCTAAACAAAAATGAGCAGTTAAAGGATAAGTTCACCTTTCATAACATGTTCTATGTTCAGCCCTGAATATGTTACATATTCAGGGTGTAATATGTTATGAATGCATCGCCCCCCGCATCTCCACGATCCCCGACGGTGAGTAAGACGAGGGGGCTGGGGGGCTTCTCAGTGATAGAAGTTTTTTTACCTTAATGCATAGGATGCATTAAGGTGATAGAAGTTTTTTTACCTTAATGCATAGGATGCATTAAGGTGAAAAAAAAAACATGAGGGTTTACAACTCCTTTACAGTAGAACTATAGGCAAAACTTTTTTATTTTTTTCACTTTGGATAGAGTAAAGGAGGGACTTAGACCCTGCCAGTTTATTTTTTGCCACCTGTGTCCCATTGGGGATATTCTCTTAATTTGCTGTCCCATAGCCAAAACAGGGAGTGAGAGGAAATCTTCCAAGATAAATCACACTAGGTGCGTTGGATTGAGGCTAGCACACACTATAGAGCAGCCTTTTTAACTTTGATGAACCCTTGAAGTAACTTTTTGATCTCAAAGAACCCCTGCTAATAATTACCGTATATACTCGAGTATAAGCTGACCCGAATATAAGCCGAAGCACCTAATTTTGCCACAAAAAACTGGGAAAACGTATTGCCTCGAGTATTAGCCTAGGGTGAGAAATGTGCAGCTACTGTAAGTGGAAAAGAGGGTCAACAATGCCCATTTGCATGCCTCACTGTGCCTTTTTGCAGCCATAGGTCCCCCAAACTTCAAATTTGGTAGTTAAGGGTTCCTAAATGCACCCTAGCTGCAGCCAAATGGGGGTCTCTAGGCACAAAGGGTCCCGAAATGACATTGCTGCAGATGGGCACAGTTGACCGAGTTTGGAGCCCCGTGTCTCTTGGTGCTAGGAACCCCAATTTGGTATGCAAACCCAGTGGAACTAGCACTATAACATATCCAAATTTGGTGTTCCTATCACCAAGTGGCCCTGAGATATGGGGCCCCAAAGTCGCGCCGGAAAATGTCATTCTCTGTGCTTGACTCGATTATAAGCCGAGGGGGGCATTTTTAGTACAAAAAACTGTATCTACCGTACATTAGTGTGATGGTCACTAGGAGGAATGTTCCATCCATCTGTGGTCATTGGGAACATTTCCCTTTACATACAGCTAAAAAGATCATCAGTTTCAGTGGTTATTTTCTTGAAGAGGCAGAAATTGTGATTGTTCATGGAACCATGGTTTAGAGAGGCTGATATAGAGAGAGATGTTCTGTGATTTTTTTAATTTCAGAGGTTTACGACCATTTTAACTTTTGTGTATTTACACATAACCCAGTCTTAGCCCGACCTACACTATCCCTTGCACAACCAGGACACGTTTCCCACAACAGATTCGGCTCAATGTGCTGCTTTTCTCCTTCCCCTGGGGGGTGTCTCAGTGTGGTTTCTTGTAAGCCCCTTGGGCCACATTTCCTCTAATGGAGAGGCCAGGATAGCCATGGAGTCCACTGGATCTTTCAACAGATTTTAAAATTTCTGGTTGCGAGGTCTTTCATTTCACTTTTCAGCGGAGTCGATCATTCCCCAGAAGAAGACCATGGCAAAATAGGTCAAAACAAAACGTTGGGACTTTAATGCAGTTCAAACACTCATGTTATGCTGTATGAATATATGGTTGCTTGGCTGTACTATGAAATGATTATTGTATTCTTCCAACCAGAGTTTACATTTTAACACTCAACGTTCATTTGTAATTTATTCAATAAAGACCTTTTTATATAATTTTCGTACTCTGACTGACCTATTTTGCTGCATTAAACCCCCCTGGGGGAACTTCCCATATTCTTGGTCTTAACCAGACCAGTCTTATTAGACTTGTATCCATATAGTCCTCCAGTTTTTTTATTTAGATTGCAATTTCTTACCTGCTCCTCTTTTGTAGATACTTTGCATTGCATTTGTTTTCAAAGTGTGAATGGGCATTCTGGCAGCCCCGTGTGTTAAACTGTGTACAAGTTTTCCAGCATTAGCGCCACTCAGCCAAACTTTCCTGTAATCCACAACTACAATGGTACATTCAACAGGCCTATCATGTACTGAAGTCTTATTTACATTGTTGTCCATTGTCTAATATTGGATTTCTGTCAAGGAACTGAAAACATTGTAGTCACAATTTGCAACAAGGAAGCACACTAGCAACACAGTATTTTATTTATTTTTTTTCAAGGTTTTGTGAGGAAAATGTGAAAAACGTGTACTGTATAATAATACATGTTCTACACCTGGGGTAGGCAACCTTAAAGAGGTGGATATCTACCTAAACAACATAGAAGTCAAAGGTCACCTCCTCACACTTGATTTAAATCTCAAATTGCCGTACTATCGTGTCGCAAATGCTTGCATTGCATGCCAATCATGGGTTTAAATTGGGTGGTGAGGAGGCAACATATTGTCTCCTCACCACCTGTCAAACAAGCTTGGATCGCTTTTCAGGGGAGCAGCAGTGCCTGCTGCACTTGTGAATGAGCCCTTAGTTGCCTTCGGCAGCAGCATCGGCACCCTTAGTGCTCTTTCACATGTAAAGTCGGGCAGTTAAATTATGGTTTTACCGCACCCAATCCCTACACCTCTTTAGCTGCTGAGGCAGCAGCCAAAAGTGTACACATGCAGTAGCAAGCATTAAGCGCCCTGTTGCTTTTGGTGGGTGGTACAGCCTGACAATCGTACGCAAGTGCCCCAGAACTCTCAGATTTTTATAGCAGGCTGTGTCCTTGTTCTGTTTTTCCTGATGACCATTGTCTCCAGGCTTAAAGTAATGGAAAATTCTGATTTGTCGATGGAACAGGAATGAAGTGTTTATCTTCCAATGGGGATGCGTGTTCTGTTGATAACTCTCTATTCCTTAAGCCTCGTACACACTACAAAAAACTGACCGCTCAGGCAATGTTGCCAACCGTCAGTATTTTTACAGGCAGTTTTCTCCTGCCAGTAAAAGGAAAAGTTTGACAGTAAAAAATATGGCTGTGATGTTTGGCCTGGTCCAGAGTCGGCCAAGACCATCCAAGTGCCTGCTACAGTGTGTTCGGGCAGCTCCTAGTGGAGGCGGTGCCCGAGCATGTCATGTGATGTCATGGTGCAAGGGAGCCAAGCAAAGTGGCCAGAGCCTCATGTGCGGGTCTGGAGGAAAGGAGTCGGGCAGGTCAGGAGTGGGACTGTCACTGCTGTTTAGACTGGTGTGGACTGAAGGGACAACCTGGCTTGGAGAGAGACTGTCACTGTGACTCAGGAGGGGGACATATCGTACCGGTGAGAAGTCAGCATCATCGGTGCTGCGCACACTTTTGTCATTGTCTCTGTGAGAGTCTACTTCGTGTGTGTGCCTTCCTATTCTAATTTATTGCCCTCCTGAGTCCTGTCCCTGAGCTACTTACTACATTGAAAATAAAATAAGAAATATGTTTTGTTGCCCTAATATCTACCTTAAAACACATTGCTAATTGCATATTGTACTTGTTTGGAGCCTACCGTATTTATCGGCGTATAACACGCACCCAAGTTTAGGAGGGCATTTTAAGGAAAAAAAGTTTTAGGAGGGAAGTTTAGGGGAAAAAAAAAAAACTTACATTTAAGTGTCATTTGCAGCCTTGCCCAGGGTCATTTGCAGCCTTGCCCAGCGTCATTTGCAGCCTTGCCCAGCGTCATTTGCAGCCTTGCCCAGCGTCATTTGCAGCCTTGCCCAGCGTCATTTGCAGCCTTGCCCAGCGTCATTTGCAGCCTTGCCCAGCGTCATTTGCAGCCTTGCCCAGCGTCATTTGCAGCCTTGCCCAGCGTCATTTGCAGCCTTGCCCAGCGTCATTTGCAGCCTTGCCCAGCGTCATTTGCAGCCTTGCCCAGCGTCATTTGCAGCCTTGCCCAGCGTCATTTGCAGCCTTGCCCAGCGTCATTTGCAGCCTTGCCCAGGGTCATTTGCAGCCTTGCCCAGGGTCATTTGCAGCCTTGCCCAGGGTCATTTGCAGCCTTGCCCAGGGTCATTTGCAGCCTTGCCCAGGGTCATTTGCAGCCTTGCCCAGGGTCATTTGCAGCCTTGCCCAGGGTCATTTGCAGCCTTGCCCAGGGTCATTTGCAGCCTTGCCCAGGGTCATTTGCAGCCTTGCCCAGGGTCATTTGCAGCCTTGCCCAGGGTCATTTGCAGCCTTGCCCAGGGTCATTTGCAGCCTTGCCCAGGGTCATTTGCAGCCTTGCCCAGGGTCATTTGCAGCCTTGCCCAGGGTCATTTGCAGCCTTGCCCAGGGTCATTTGCAGCCTTGCCCAGGGTCATTTGCAGCCTTGCCCAGGGTCATTTGCAGCCTTGCCCAGGGTCATTTGCAGCCTTGCCCAGGGTCATTTGCAGCCTTGCCCAGGGTCATTTGCAGCCTTGCCCAGGGTCATTTGCAGCCTTGCCCAGGGTCATTTGCAGCCTTGCCCAGGGTCATTTGCAGCCTTGCCCAGGGTCATTTGCAGCCTTGCCCAGGGTCATTTGCAGCCTTGCCCAGGGTCATTTGCAGCCTTGCCCAGCGACATTTGCAGCCTTGCCCAGCGACATTTGCAGCCTTGCCCAGCGACATTTGCAGCCTTGCCCAGCGACATTTGCAGCCTTGCCCAGCGACATTTGCAGCCTTGCCCAGCGACATTTGCAGCCTTGCCCAGCGACATTTGCAGCCTTGCCCAGCGACATTTGCAGCCTTGCCCAGCGACATTTGCAGCCTTGCCCAGCGACATTTGCAGCCTTGCCCAGCGACATTTGCAGCCTTGCCCAGCGACATTTGCAGCCTTGCCCAGCGACATTTGCAGCCTTGCCCAGCGACATTTGCAGCCTTGCCCAGCGACATTTGCAGCCTTGCCCAGCGACATTAGAAGTCCGGTCCGGGTTTAAATTTCCCACCGCCGAGACTCTGTCGCGCGCGCGGCCGAAAAAGACCGAGGCGCGGCTGAAAAAGACCGAAGCGGCCCCGGAAAAGGCAGAGCCGACTGTTCAGCTCCTATCGCGGTCCCGCCTCCCTGCTGTTTCCGGAGCGAGCGCAGGGAGGCGGGACTCCGAGCAGAGCCGAACAGTCTGCTCCGGCTTCGGGTTTTTTCGGCCGCGCCTCAGTCTTTTTCGGCGGCGCTTGACATTTTTTTTTTTTTTTTTGGGGTATCGGAGTATAACACGCACCCACGACTTTCCCCCGATTTTTAGGGGGAAAAGTGCGTGTTATACGCCGATAAATACTAAAATTTGCACTTAAAACTGTAATTTTGTAATTTTTGGAAATGCCAGTAAAAACTTGGTTGTGCCAGGAAATTTTGGGTGTCGTGTCAGTAATTTTCAATCTGGTAGGTTGGCAACACTGCGCTCAGGTCGGAGCTGTTGTACTAACAATTTGATGTTAGTAGAGCAATCTCCCCTGCTGTGCTATTGTGTTCTGACGGCCCCCTCGCCAGAACACTCCACTAAGCGCTCTGGTCTGGTCTGGGATCAGTCTGTTTGCTGTCATAACCCTTTGACAGAAGCCGGCCTGCTTGCCGTACACACAATCGAGCTGCCTGACGTTCGGCCCGTGTGTATGGGACTTTAAGAGAAATGTCCTCAACATACTGCTGACAGGGTAGTAAAGAAAAGTCTCCCAAAGAGGGACAGATGGCAAAAGACAGTAATCTGATGAGGGTTTTAACTCTTTAATTCCTCCCCATAAAAAGCAAGTTTTGACTTCAGATTTGGTTTAAACAAACCCTGTTGCGAGATAATTAAAAAAAAAAAACTTCCTATAAGATTAGTCAGTATTTTATGCATGTTATTTATCTGTAAAAGCTCTGAGACTGCTGCTATCAAATTAAATTAATAAATATAATCTATTAAATAATAAACAACAAACAATAAAATTGCTATTTCTGTGCTTTTAGGTTGAAATGTTGATACTTTTTGCCATCCACATGGTTTGTTTAGAATTTGGTTTACAGGGAATAAATTCGTGATGACGTGCTTTTGGTTCATTCTGGTGGTGGTTTGTGTGAGTGCAAAAATAGGTGTAGCCATGTTCTTGTTATTGCGTTGTAATCAAAGCAATAATTGAAACTATATGTATACTGTAAGCAGGTGTTGAATATGGATTTCCGTTTATTACCAGTTGTGTCTGATCAAAGGTCACATAATGTTCCTTGTGTGGTAGGTTTTGTTAGCTATATGTCTGCAACAGATACATTTTATTCTATTGGATTTCATGGAATATAATTGATGTAAAGTGATATACCCCAGACCTGTACCTGCAGTGATGAACTAAACAAGACTGAGTATGTTTGTTTGGCTTTACTCCATCTAAACTACATATTGATCACGGAGCCCAAAATATATAGTGTATTGATGGCTGGAATGGAAAAAAGACTATGAGGAGTGGAGAGAGAGAGAGAGGGTGTTTGGGGGGGAAGGGAGGCGAAGCGGCATTTGTGCCACCATTATAGCAAGATTGGGGGGGGTCAGGTTGTGGCTGTAATTCAGCCAAGGTGACCATATTTTTAGAAATGTAGGATGAGTATCGTTCAATAAGTAAGCTTGTCATGGATCATGCTGCCCATTATCCACTGCTTCACCTCCATTAGGTTCGAAGTGGGCTGTCCCAAGGCTTTAGCTATACTAGAAAATAAAAGGTTGTTCATTTTCTTTCAATAGCGGTGAGGTCAGAGGTTGGCCTATTGAGTAAGGCTTCCCAAAAGGTTGCGAACCAGGTTTTTTATTAAGGATAGTTCTGATCAAGTTGTAAAACTGTATCTATAATACAGATGCGTTGTCGTGTGCTCTTCATCTCCGAAAGCAAGGTGGAGAGGCAGTGGGTATGAATTTGACTATGCAATCTGGGGACATGAACCATCACAGTGAGTGTCCTGTTGGGCTGAAATGTTGTTGAAGCACATTGCTGATGCTCACCGAATTCTGTCCGATTGTGGGATATCTAGGGATTTCCTAAGACCTTGTTACCAGTTAAACATGTACAGTGGATATAAAAAAATTACACACTCCTGTTAAAATGTCAGGTTTCTGTTATGTAAAAAAAAAACGAGACAAAGATAAATCATTTTGGAACTTTTTCCACCTTTTTAATGTGACCTATAAACTTTACAATTCAGTTGAAAAACAAACTGAAATTTAGGGGGGAGTAAAAAAAATAAAAACCTTTAAAATAATGTGGTTGCATACCCTCTTATAACTGAGGATGCAGCTTTGTTCAGAATTAAGCAATCACATTGAAACTCATGTTAAATAGGAGTCGTTACACACCTGCCATCATTTAAAGTGCCTCTGATTAACCCCAAGTAAAGTTCAGCTGTTCAAGTAGGTCTTTCCTGACATTTTCTTAGTCGCATCCTACAGCAAAAGCCATGGTCCGCAGAGAGCTTCCAACGCTTCAGAGGGATCTCATTGTTAAAAGGTATTAGTCAGGAGAAGGGTACAAAATAATTTCCAAGGCATTAGATATACCATGAACACAGTGAAGACAGTCATCATCAAATGGAGAAAATATGTCACAACAGTGACATTACCAAGAACTGGACATCCCTCCAAAAATTGATGAAAAGACGAGAAGAAAACCGGTCTGGGGGGGCTGCCAAGAAGCCTACAGCAACATTAAAGGAGTTGCAGGAATATCTGTCAAGTACTGGCTGTGTGGTTCCCATACTCTTATGTTTGGGCTATGGGGTAGAGCGGCAAGATGGAAGCCCTTTCTTATGAAGAAAAACGTCCAGCCCAGCTGAATTTTGCAAAAACACATCTGAAGTCTTCCAAAAGCATGTGGGGAAAATGTCTGATGAAACCAAGGTTGAACTTTTTTTGCCATAATTCCAAAAGATATGTTTGGCGCACAAACAAAACTGCACATCACCAAAAGAACACCATACCCACCGTGAAGCATGTTGGTGGCAGCATAATGCTATGGGGCTGTTTTTATTTTGCTGGACCAGGGGCCTTATTTAAGGTAGAGGGAATTATGAATGCTTCCAAATACCAGTCAATATTGGCACAAAACATTCAGGCTTCTGCTAGAAAGCTGAACATAAAGAGGAACTTCATCTTTCTGCATGACAGCGACTCAAAGCATACATCCAAATCAACAAAGTAATGGCTTCACTAGAAAACTATTAAAGTTTTTTGGAATGGCCCAGCTAGAGCCCAGATCTGAATCCCATTGAAAATCTGTGGGGTGATCTGAATAGGGCTGTGCACAGGAGATGCCCTCGCAATCTGACAGATTTGGAGTGTTTTTGCAAAGAAGAGTGGGCAAATATTGCCAAGTCAAGATGTGCCATGCTGATACTCGTACCCAAAAAGACAGAGTGCTGTAATAAAATCAAAAGGTGCTTCAACAAAGTATTCCTTTTTAAGGGTGTGCAACCACATTATTTTTACTTCCTTCGACCTAAAAGATTTAAGTTTCTTGCTCAATCAAGTTGTAGAGTTTATATTTTAGGACAACAGTCTGTCAACAGACAATCCCCTGCCAACAATCGCGTCGTGTGTACAAGGCTTAAGAGTTTCAATATGTATGCAATCAGGCAGGCACTTGCACTACATGGTTTTGGTAAATCTGACGACAAAAATCTGCAGAAAATCTAATGGTGTGTGGGGCTTTAGTGTCAAATTTGCACCAGAATGGAAACCACTCCAGACTTTGCCCCATATATTTGTAAACCCAGCCTTAAAAGGAAAGAATATAAATGTTGGAAAATGTAAGGCCAACTCTGGCATTCAAATTTGTCTAGCTTTGATGATAAAATGTATTATCTCTTTGTGAAGGACAATGCTACATTTCACGACCCTTGTCTGAAAACCTGAGATCTCCTGAGTGGTTTATTTATGATTCATTTAGGTGGAATGTTGGAACTTGCGTAAGGTATTCTGTGTTTACCTCGCATGTTCTCTGTAGATGATAGTTGATAATATATGGCCTCATGCACAATGCAGCTCAAAGAAGCTGCTCCTACAGGTGTTTTGAACTTTTACTTTTCTCTGCCTGTTTACTCCCCTCCATGTTGGCTTAGGAGTCCATGCAACAGGCGTTTTCAGGAGTTTAGTGGCAGTGGAGTTTACAGGCAGAAAAAACGACGCCCTTTGCGCAGTTTTGAAGTGCTTGATACGCGTTAAGGTACTTTAAAGGGGCGTTCCGGCCAATACATATTTTTTTTTTTTTTTTTTAAAAGTCAGCAGCTACAAACACTGTAGCTGCTGACTTTTATTAAGGACCCTTACCTGTCCAGCAATCCTGCAATGTCGGCCGCCCCGAGGCTGATCTGTCCATTGGATCGGCTGCCGGCGCCTCCATCTTAACGAAGGCTTGCGGCTTCACTGCCCGTTTCCTACTGCGCATGCGCGAGTCGCGCAGTGCTTTGTGAATGGCCCCATTGTTTTCTGGGACACACACATGTCCCAGAAGGCAATGGGGCTGCTCACCGAAGAGGAGGAAGCACCGCGGAATAGGAAGAGGCAGATTAGGAAGACTGCCACAAAAAGGGAAGTGACATTACAGGAAATAATTTGAGTTGTGGCTTGTCATGGTGAATGTTTCCTGTGCATATTCCATTAGCTGGGAAGGCAGCAGCTTGGATTCCTTTACTAGGGTTTATCTCATGTTTGGCCTCCAGCAGATGATGCTGATGTATGAGCAATTGGGAGAGCAGAGGAAGAGAAGGGCATCCAGGAGCTATTGGGTACATCCAATTGTCTCTCAAATATTCTAAAGGGCAATTTTTATGCACTGTATCATGATTTATTCCCCCTACTCTCAGAAGTTCATGTCTGTCATCTTCAATCAGCACAAACAGGAAATGACTTCTGGACACTCTATGCTCTCCTCTATCATTATAGGGCATTGTGGGACATTATATTCCTCCTGCCCAATTTTTTTTTTTTAAACAAATTTTAAAGCGCCGCAATTGCCTGCCATATTACATTGCATTTTACATAAAATTACAGTGGCTGCTGATTGGAAAGGTAATTTCTAATAACATTCAATCACAATATGACTTGTGTCGCAATTGTATGCGCTATAATAATATTTATTATTAACCACTTCCATCCCGGGCCATTGTCATATGACGTCCGCAGGAACACTCTGTTCCTCCGGGCGGGCATCATATGACATCCTTGGCTTCCGGTATGAAGGGGCATGTGCTGCCGCGCCATCAAGGAGCCAATGCACGTGCCTGGTGGCCATGATCGCTCGTGGTAGAGCAGGGAACGTGTATCTGTGTGTAAACCCACAGATCCATGTCCTGTCAGGGGAGAGGAGACAGATCGTGTGTTCCTAGTATATAGGAACACTGATGGGTCTCCTCCCCTAGTCAGTCCCCCCCCCCCACCACACAGTTAGAACACACATATATACGCGATTTCCCCACCCCCCCAAAAATATATAGAAGAATACATATCGGCCTAAAATAAAGGAAAACAAATAATAAAAAATAAAAAAAATGTATTGAATTTGGGATGTTTATTATCGCAATAAGTAATATATAGTTGTTTTTTTTTTTTTTCAAAACTGTGGCTCTTTTTTTAATAGTGCAAAAAATAAAAACCACAGAGGTGATCAAATACCACCAAAAGAAAGCTCTATTTGTGTGGAAAAAAAAATATCAAAATTTTATTTGGGTACAGTGTTGCATGACTGCGCAATTGTCATTCAAAATGTTACAGCGCTGAAATCTGAAAATTGGCCTGGGCAGGAAGGAGGTGAAAGTGCGCTGTATTGAAGTGGTTAATGTAATATAATTTTATTTTTTCCCACGGAAGTCGACTTACCCCTTCTTTTTTTTTTTTTTTTTTTTTTTTTTTTTTAAAGCAACATTTTTTTTTTTTCTTTTTTGTTTGGACTATCAAATCATTTTAGTAAAAAACACTAAAGTTAATTTTAAATCCCTTTTTTTGAAAATGATAGAATGAGACTGTTTCAAGTAAATAGATGCAAATATGTCAGTCCACACAAAAAAAAAAAAAGCATGCAATGATAAACTACAATACTCAAAACCTGTACATAGGTAATGCTTTAGCTTCTTTAAAGTTTGTTTCCTTCCACAAAAACACACAGAAGAAACTGTGTTTTAAAATGCACATTTAAGGGCTCAATCACACTATTGCAGTGCCTTCATTGCATTGAGTTTTAAGTAGGGCATTTATTTCAGTGGGCACCAAAGAATGTGCATATAGCATTTTTTGGTAGCCCACTGCAACTCACCTTGGGCGGCACTGCAACACCAAGTGTAGAAAATGTGCAATGGCACTGAATTGCACCATTGTGTGTTACTGCAGTGTAGTAGTGTGAATGGACCCTAAAATGTATTGCATGTTAGAATGCAAATTTTAGGCTTGATGATTAATTAAAGCAGTTGTCCAGTCTGTAAGAAGAAAAAAAAAAAAAGCCGCAGGTACAAATCCTGTAGCTGATGACTTTTAATAAATAGGACACTTACCTGTCCCACGATCCAGCACCGTCCTCACTCGGCATCCAATAGCTCAGCGGGGGAGATTGCTGCTCTAACATTTAGTATGGCTACTTCTACCTTTTTTTATTTTATTTTTTTCAGCCTGCTGAGTTAAAACATTAAAAAAACTCCCTATGTGTACCTAGCATCAGCAAACTCTTGTAATCGGGAACTTCCCAGAAGAAGGGCAGTTCAATCTTGTTTGACCATTAAATTGCTCTTTATTGTCTGGTTCATTTTAGACCTGGCCAGCATTGTCTTTTCAAGTCTAGTGAATCTCCATTCTCCTCTTTCAAATAAATTACAAGCCACTTATTTCTCTATGGGAACATAAGGGTTTAAGAAAAAACAAAGCATCCAGGCTGAATATTTAAACAGTAGAGATCCAGCAGTTTGAAACTCTGATCCGCATACCTGTTTCTGGTAAGTGACCAAGAACTCGTTCATACCATTATAATGTGGGTTACTATAACGCAGGGTAACGCACTGTAGATGTGCATTGCCATTTAAAGTTAATTGCACTCCAACACACATCTAGAGAATGACAAGACACCAATGTCATAGCACACCGCAATGCACAGATGAATACTGTGTGTTCAGTGTGTTGCATTGCGCTGCACTAACAAATAACACAGAAGACCTATTCTATTCAGATGCTGCCAGAATTGTAAACTCAGCCTTGAGATGGATACAGTTGCAATTACTAGCAAGTTTCTCAGCCACCAATTTAAATTAAACTAGCCTTGGGAATTTAAACATCGTTGATAATACAGGAAGGGGAGACAGGGAAAATTACACAGGAAGTTGTCTTCCCTCTGACCCTGTATATAGCAGTGTGTGCTTGTGCAAGCCTCAGATTAAGGCCCAACAACAGACATAACTTATTTTTTTGTCAGAGAAGACCCAAGAACCACTGCCAGATTTTAGTTTGTGTCTCTGTTGAAGAAAGTCCCCCTCACTTCATGTCACATCAGGATGTGGTGGGAAATTGCTCCATTATGGGCTATAACAAAACATCTTTTCCCTGTAAAATCGGGATGTATTAGACCATCTATTAAATTAAAATTTCAGTCTGTGATGACTTGTACCAGTAACAGCCCCTTCCCTTCTTTCTTGTACTGCTGTCGCAAAACTGAAAGAACATTTGGGCTTTAGAGCCAAAACACTTTTGTATTATGCGCCTTAGACCCATTTCACACTGGGGCGCTTTGCAGGCGCTAAAAATAGTGCCTGCAAAGCGCCCTGAAAGAGCTGCTGCTGTCCAATGTGAAAGCCCCGAGGGCTTTCACACTGGAGCGGTGCGCTGGCATGACGATAAAAAAAGCCCAGCTAGCAGCATCTTTGGAGTGGTGTATACACTGCTCCTAAACCTCTCCTGCCCATTGAAATCAGTGGGGCAGTGCGGCTATACCGCCGGCATAGCCCTGCTGCAGCAGCACTTTGCGGTGGGTTTAACACTTTCTTGGCCGATAGCGGGGGTAAAAACGTGCCGCTAGTGGCTGAATAGCACCACAAACTTGACGGTAAAGCCCCGCTTTATCACCGACGCACCCACCGCCCCAGTGTGAAGGGGGCCATACATACATACATGCATGCATACATACATACATACATACATACATACATACATACACAAGGATGATAAAGTGTAACCCCTAAAGTGATACTAACTACAATCTGTTTAATTTACTTTACTCATTTTCTTTCTGTATGTGGATGATGGCATTTTCTTAATTTATACAGCTGTCACATGACCCAGATCTTTCCCATCCTGTCTGCTGGGAAACTGTGGCAGGAGGAGCTTCTCGTCCTCTGCTGCTGGTCACTTGTTCAAAAAAACAACCTTTGGAATAAAGAATGAAAAAAAAAAATAAAAAATATATATATATATATATATATATATATATATATATATATATATATATATATATATATATATATATATAAAAAATATTGCGAGCATAATTGGTTCCAGAAACATGCTTGTAATCCAAAGCAAATTTTCCCATAAGGAATAATGGAAACGCAGATGATTCTTTCCACATCCATTTATTCATAAGTCCTTCAGTCTATAGTCCATATAAAAAGATCATAGCAATGTCATAGGTTGTGTAACCATAAAATGTCAATCCACAAATGGAAGCCTCCACAAGGGGATTAGAAGCAGAAGAGTATAAAAGAGAAGAGAGGTGCCTCTAAGTGTAGCAATATGGTTACATTTAATAAAGGTACAACATTTAGCAACTCACGTGTTGATTAAATGAGGTACATCTAAGTATGCAGGCATCTGGGGTAAAGCTGTCCACGTAGACCGTCCTCCTCCCCTCCAGCTCTCACCGCTATCAGTCTGCAATCATGACCAGGAAGATTACCCTGCAGTAGAGCTATCTGAGAGCGAGGCTTGAAGCTCTCGTGGAGCGCAGCGTGGAAGGGATGAGCTGCTAAATGTTGTACCTTCATTAAATGTAACCATATTGCTACACTTAGAGGCGCCTCTCTTCTCTTTTATACTCTGTTGTGACGTAACACTACTTGTATATCAAGTCAATTTAAACATTTTGCTTGTCTTGCAAAACGCTCTTAAACCAAGGTTTTTGTGTGTGTGTGTGTGTGTGTGTGTGTGTGTGTGTATGTGTGTGTGTGTATGTATGTGTATATATATGTATATGTGTATATATATATATATATATATGTATATATATGTATATATATATATATATATATATATATATATATATATATATATATATATATATATATATATATATATATAATCTCAATTTTGAAATCCAATCATTTAATAATTTTTTTGGCAATAACATGATGTGTACAGAATTCTGCCAGACACAGGCTGTGTCGCCCCTCCAGCCCATGTCTTAGAATAATAGGGAAGTGAGGCCTACATCAAGCAAGAAGTAATATCCCACCCCATTGTGTTTAGCTGGTTAGTGGGCATGGAGGAGGGAGTGAGCTGTCATTTTACTACTGTGTAATACACCCATATGGGTTACTCTGATGTGATGGGGAGTAAATACTCAGGGTAGAAATACACTAAAAACTAACTGCACTAGCTGCCAACACTGCTCTACCAAATCCCCAGTGGGGACATGGACAGAAGGGGGAGAGAGAGTACAGGAGGATTAGCCAGGGTTTTTGAGAATGTGACATAGTGTCATAGTGACAGTGAGTATAGACATAGCATGTAATACAGCATATAATACAGCATTCATTGATCATTTTTAATGTGGGCTTAATGACACTTTAGGGCAAGAGTGTTTTATTTTTCTTGTGCCCACAGATGGGCTTTAATTTACCCAAGTCTTAAAGTTCTTAGAAGGCCAATTAGTAACCAGCATTTTACTAGTGTGCATTATTTGCCAGACCATGTTTACAATATTTTATTTGAGCAATTTAAGTGAGCATAAGGATTTTGTGTTTGCTCTGATGGGCACTGATTCCAGGGTTTTTTTTATTTTTTTTTATTGGGGTGGCGTTTTGCCTATGTTTTGGAATACTTTCTGGTAGGATGGCCCAACGCAGGAAAGAAGGACATTTTTAGCAAGCTAGGCCGGTATTGATCTGTCCATTTTCCTCGCTGTATGACACTACCTTGTCTGTGAAGTCTTAGTATACTTAATGGGACCAGGTGCTTGGTCCAGGTCAGAACTGCCTACAAAGTGTCCTGTTTGATGCATCTCTCTGAACAAGAATCGTACACATGGCTTATCGTTTTCATATTGCCATAGCAGTGTGCTTTTGGATGAATTTGTTTTTCACAGTTGGTTAAGCATGTGATTCTGATGACGCCCATTTACAAGTAGAAAAGACTGCAACTGGAGCTGGTAATTGTCGAAGATTGCTAGCTTGAAAGTTAGTTGATTATAGCAGGAACTAAACAGCCATGTATTTCTTTTAAGGATCAAATTTTGTGGGCCTTTTCTTAGCCCATGTTAAACGTATACAGTGGCAAGAAGATATCTGTAAATTCTTTGGAATTTTCTGCAGTAATTTGCCATAAAATGTGATCTGATCCCCATTTATGACACTTTAGACAAACACAATGTATTTAAAGTGATTGTAAAGTCCTTTTTTTTTTTTTTTTTGCAACAAACATGTTATGAAATTACACAGATCGGCCCTGAACCTCCTCTCGAGTCCCCTCTGGTGCTCTTGGCTCCTCTTCTGCGAGTGCCCCCATAGCAAGCCGCTTGCTATGGGGGCAACTTTTCAGATTCGATTCCCAGCACGATTCTGCCCCAATCCCGCATCACAAGATTTAGCCAATGGCTCCCACAGCATCAGTCTGTGAGAGCAGGGAGAGAAGACAGAGCTGCTGGATTGAGTGAGAATTCAGGTAAGGATTGGGGGGGGGGGACGATACTGCTACTTAAACTTTTTTATCTTAATGGAGGGTAGGGACAGGTAGAGCGGCTGCAAAAGCTGAGACCAGAAAGTTTGGCATCAGAGTGCTGGACGTATAGTGATAGCTGTACTCCGGGGCTGACCGAAAAAAATCTAAATTGAATAGATAACTCCACAAGGTGGTATGTCAAATTTTAGAAAGTTGCTGACTTCCTGGAGTTCATTTTTAAAAGTACACTAAGAGCTGGTTCACACAGGGGCGAATTGTCAGGCGACTTAGCCGCCTGACAGGTCGCATCCCGTTCTGTACTATGAAATCGCTCCGACTTAGAAAAAGGTTCCTGTACTACTTTTGGGGCGACTTGCATTGACTTCTATACAGAAGTCATTTTGCAAGCCGCCGCTGAAGTCGTGTGCAGGTTCCCTGGGGCAGTCGCGATGCAAGTCGTGCTGCCCTTGTGTGAACCGGCTCTTGTAGTGTTTCAAAATAGTATAACATATATAGCCATGCAGATAAAAACACCATTTGACACATTTTAAGATTACATGTAGCAAATACTAATTTTTTACTAAAGTTGCTCAAATATGAATTGGTCTGTCAGCCCATACATTGATCAAAAAATTATCTGATTGCCCCATCCACACATTTGATTTGGTGGGTGGAGAAATCCTTCGTGCTGTGATATTTGTATTCTGACAATGACTAGTGTTGCCGACAGGGGCGGACTGACAACTCATGGGGCCCCCGGGCAATAGGAGATTATGGGGCCCCCAGGCAATTAGAGATTATGGGTCCACACAGTATACACACACAGTATACACATACATGTACACACAGTATACACAGACATGTTTCTATTGGCTGAGAAGGTACTGGAGAGGTGGGGCTTCGGGATTTTTAGACCAAAAGGATATCGGTAAGGGACATTTCAGAAACAGATGTAAAAAAGAACAGATTTTTACATACTGTCCCTGGTTTTACTGAGACTAGCAACCCTGATGGGGCCCCCTAGTGGCCCAGGGCCCTCGGGAAGTGCCAGAGTGGCCGAATGGTCAGTCCGCCCCTGGTTGCCGACTACAGCCAGCAGGACTGATCCTTCAGGGAAAAACCTGACAGGCTGGGTATACACAAGTCCAATCCATAGATCAATTTGTGTATACCCACCCTGCCCATGCATGGATCCAAATTTGTCCGGTTTCTGCTTGAACTGGCTGAATTTTGATCCATGTATGGCTTAAGTGAACTAAGGTTTGCCTTGTTAATTTTTGAAGTATACACCCTTCTGTGTGTGCGTATGGATAGGTAGGTTTATTAATAATTTATAGATGTAAATGGCTATATAGAAAATCTAGTTTTATATGGTAACCACTTTAATACCCCCTTCCTGCCCAGGCCAATTTTCAGCTTTTATTGTTGTTGCACTTTGACAATTGCGCGGTCATGCATCACTGTACCCAAACAAAATTTTTATCATTTTGTTCACACAACTAGAGATTTCTTTCGGTGGTATTTTTTTTATTTTTTGCTAAATAAAAAAAAAAAAAATTTACTTTTTTTCTTTGTTTCTGTTATTTGTTTGTTTCTCTGGTGAAAATAACCCAAATCAGTGTGTAAATATTTAGTCTGTAGGAAAGTTACAGTCCTTAATCTATGGTATGTATCTGTAAATTGATTTAATCCTGATGTACTGACTGTGGCCCAAAAATGTCAGGAAGCAATTCATTATTTACAACTGTCATGTGACCTGTTGTGATTGGGTAAAGTGGACACCTGGTGACAGATTGCGCTGCAGCACTGCCCTGCAATCCTTGAGGACGTCATATGACGGCTACCCCGATCCACAAGATGCCCACTTCGCCTTCAGCTGACTATAGGCTGGGTGGGATGTGGTTAAAGCAGAACTCCCATAATTTCAGAAAAATTACCCTTGCAGTTGGCTTCTCTACAATGTGTAAGAATTAAATAATCGTTATGTCTAGGTGACGGTGTACACAGGGATAAATACTTACCTTAATCCTGGCTCCAGCAGGGTCCCTCCAGTGCTCCGACCAGTCCCCTGCAGTTTGCTCTGTAAGCTGTGACCGGCTCTGGTCATACTCTAGCCTCCTCAATGCATAACACTAGGTTAATGTCCCTGTTTTGTTTTACGCTGTCCAGACTGGAGTCTCAGGCGGATAAGAGCGCTGGATCAGGTGTAAGGTAAGTCATAGTCTACACTGCACCCCTAGACAAAATGAGCATTTATCCCTAGCATTGTGGGGGACCCCAGTGCAAGGGTAACTTTATTTTTTTTTAATTTTTTTTTTTAAGTTCCTTGAGTTGGGCTTTAAACTATTACCTGCCTAATGTAATCTTTTATCTACCTGAACAAAATTACTTCTTAAAGTCCACCTTAACTGAGTTTTACTTAATTCACTACAGTTCAAATTATTATCGAAGCTCAATTTATTTTGGTTTATTGTACAGCTGCTGATAACAAGTCATAGCATGGCAATATTGGAATGACTGCAACAGTTTTGAGAACATCTGCGCAAACTAGACATTTGGTTATGACAGTAGACTTCCTGATAAAGCTTTTATCTTCCTTTGTCTCCAGAAGGCAGATGCTATTTCTAAGGTCAGCATCTACTTCCTGGGCTAAGATGTTGGTTAACACATGACCCGATTATGAAAACCTGATGTCTTTTAGTATCCTTGTCTGTGTATACAAGTCTTGCACACATCATTTACAATGTACTGCAGGACTGGGGAAGGTTAAGGAAATGACATCATTCTCCCAGACAGCACCCCTCAGGCCTAGGCACAGTCAGATGACAGTCATTCAAAGACTGCTTTATAATAAGAAATGGTAGTTTTGTCTTTTTTATTTTTAAGTAATACTGGTGCTGTACAGTATATTGTGACATGTCAGGAATGTATTATTCAGCCCAATTCAAAAAGGGCGTTTTTTGCAATCACTTTAACTTTTGAACAGATTTAATTGTACAGCCATGGCCAAATATTAATTTCACAAAGTCTGCTGCCTCAGTTTTTATAATGGCAATTTGCATATACTACAGAAAGTTATGAAGAGTGATCAGATCAATTGCAATTAATTGAAAAGTCCCTTTTTGCCATGAAAATGAACTCAAAAGGATCAGCTGACAAATCCGTGATTCTTTTAGAACACAGGTGTTGATGAGTACAAGGCGGGAAATCGCTCTGTAATGCTGAGTGGGGTTAGAATAACAGACTGGAAGCTTTAAAAGGAGGGTGGTGCTTGAAATCATTGTTCTTCCTCTGGTAACCATGGTTACCTGCAAGGAAACCTCTGCAGTCGTCATTGCTTTGCACAAAAAGGGATTCAAAGGCAAGGATATTGCTGCTACTAAGATTGCACCTAAATCAACCATTTCTGGGATCGTCAAGAACTTCAAAGAGAGCGCGCCCAAGAAAGTCCAGAAAGCATCGGGACTGTCTCCTACAGCTGTGGGATCGGGGCACCACCATTGCAGAGCTTGCTCAGGAATGGCAGCAGGCCAGTGTGAGTGCATCTGCATGCACAGTGAGGCGATGACTTTTGGAGGATGGCCTGGTGTCCAAAAAGGGCAGCAAAGAAGCCACTTCTCCCCAAGAAAGACACCAGGCACAGACTGATACGCAGCATGGAGGAGGACACAGGGGGGGACCGGATGAGGAGCACAGAGGGGGACCGGAGGGGTACACAGAGGGCGACTGAAGCAGCATGGAGGAGGACACGGGACAGTCAGGGGTGATCGGTGTGGGGAGTTGGAAGCACCGATCTCCCTGTGTAGATTTCAATAAAGCAGCTGAAAGCTGTGGTGGTGGGAGGGGGGGGGGGGGGAGGAGGCGAAGCGGCTGTTGTGCGATGCATACTAGCACATTATACTATTAACTTGCAGGGACACCAGATTTAATTTTTTTTACATCTGTTTTAAATGTGGAAAAACTTCAGAAATTGTTTATTCTGGCATTTTTACAGGGGTGTGTATACTTTTTGCATCCAGTGTAAATCCATTTTAAAATATCAAAGTAAATGCCTAAGCATTAAAAAGACCATGGGGGGTCAAACCACTGGTACTATTTAGTTTTCAGGGGGTTTATGTAGTGTACAGCCCTTTGGTCTAACTATACAAACTGCTGTACCATGTTTATAGGTTTTGTCAGGTACCTGCAAATCTGCTTTAGCATTGACCTGAGGTTCATGGGCAGGGCAGGTGAGCGACCTGAAGGACAGTTATTTGAACTGATTAGCAGAAGCCTGTTGCCAGTATATAGAAATCTTTGAAGAGTGTGGTCATGGACATTTTTATTCTTTTGAGGTTGGTATATTTCCTGATATTTTAAAACCCTGGGTTAACATTGTTCTACAGTTTAGGCTTTTATATTTTGACACTGACAAATGGTTGCACGAGTGATGTATTAGCGATTATGTTTAGGCACGCATATAATTAAAAGTAATTTTCTATTCCTTTAGTCTGTTACTAAATGGATACATTTTTCTGACCTAGTAACTCTTTTTATTGAGATTTATGTCCAGTCAAAACTTTAAAAAACTTTTTTTTTTTGATGGAGTAGGGATGGGTTGGAAAGCCTTTTAAAACAAACAAAACAGGAATTGTTAGAACTTTTGTCTAATAGGTTTCGTAGTAAATAAAATATTTTTTTCAATACAATATTACAAAGATAATGTGTTTTGTTCTTAAAAAAATATATATAATATATGTATTTCAGTGTAATGTGATTGCTGATCGATAGGCATTTAGCTAAAGCTTAAAAAATGTTCTGGTCCAAAATGGTACACAGGTGTGAGAGCTGAGCTAGCTATAATCCATTTGTATTTTTTTTTTTCCTACATTGTTTGTTTCAGTAAATATTTTTGGTTTATTTAAACAGATCATATTCAGCATGATATGATTTTGTGCCTTTTTTAGGGCATAACTAATACAAAAAGCTTATAGTGGGCCTTCTGTGATATTTTTTGTATTATTTGTGTCATATAATTTTATGTTGGTGAATGAATTTAAAATTCTCTTGGGCAGACAGGAAAGATTTCCTTTCAGAGCTGGTAACAATAACATATGTCTTTTTGAGTGTAATGACCGTCTGTACATTTTTTCTTTTAGTTTTTTTTTGTACTATTGATTTTAATGTGCCAATGTAAAAGTGATCTTATGGCATATGTAATTATGATTCTTCAAATTTTTTTGCACTGCTCTTTGAAGAACCATCCATGTTTGGATGACTCTTCAGAGAGCATTTGACAGGCAGTGAGAAGTAATTGTATTGCCTCCTCGCCACCTGCTTTAAACCCTTTGATCCCAGACTGAGCCAGTGAGCCCCCAGGCACCATTCCAAAGCAATTTTTCCCTGTAATTCCTCCAAGCAGGACTAATCAACAGTTACCAGAAACATTTAATTTTCAGTTAATGCTGGTGAAAGAGGACACACTAACCAGTGACGTTACTAATTTTAACTAAGTTCGTCTTAGTTAAAATTGGCAGAACAAGTGGGTGATGTTCTGGAATTGGTGTGTAAGCCTTCATTGCTGGTGCTGTTTTGGTGGCCATTCTGAGAGGGACCTCCCTGCCTGCCTCATTCTGGATTGGCTTTGTAATAAGCGTGCACATTGACCAATCTTATTAGGGGGGTCGCACTCCATCCAGTAAACAGAGCATGAGAGTGAAGGGTGTCACCTGGCTTTCTTGGAGTCTCTTGTTTCCATCACGGCTGTGGGATCACTGAAATTCATGTGTTATATTTTTTTCTAGACTTTGTTTGATCACTTTAAATTGTTTACTTTTTATTGATTACTAAAGTTAAATTGCATGTGTTATTTGAGCACTAGAGTGCTGCACTATTGCTTTACCAAGCAACCCTATTCACTTGAATGGGTCACGATCAATGGGAGTACAGGGGGTATAATTCCTGCCATAGCTGCAAAGCGCTACAGCCACAGCATGCCCCTTGTCACTGCAGCTAAAGGGGATATCATTTGAGGGGTGTTTAAAACCACAGCTCAACCGCAAGGTTTTACTATCGCCACACCAGACCACTGCCGCAAGCAGCAGTTTTCCTGACCACTGCCACACCAGACCAGTGTATGTAGGCAACAGTGTTCCTTATAACCACCAAACCAGTGCACTGTTACATCTGCCTGCCATCTGTACTAACCCTGACCTGTTTATTGACTATAAAGAAGAAATATTATATCCTTACAACAGTGTGGCACTGTGGATTTAAATGATACAATGTGCCGCGTCCTAAACAATATTAGAAAAAAAGGGGGAGGAGGGGACTTTGACTTTGTAGGCACGATTCAACCAGATATTTAAATAAATACATTTTTAATATTTAAAAATAGTTTTACATAAGTAAAGGTACATATTAAAAACATATTAGCTTGCCAACATATACTCAAATGACCGCAAATAGCATCATAATGTGTATAGCTCTGTGGACACAGATGTACCAACTATTCTAGTTGAGTAACCAGGGGTATTTGAAATGTCCGTCCACAGGGAAGGATGCGATAAAGCGGTGATGTCATCAGAATAACACGACATACATTCAGGCTCTACATGTTTCGCGTACAGATACGCTTCGTCTGGAGCTGGATATAAAGTGTCTGGCAGCTAATAGGATCAGAGAATACATAATGAATACATACATAGTAAATTTGTTTCCATTTCACTAAGGTATATAACATACATGTGCAACAATATTGCATAGAAAAATATGAGGTTATGTCAGTCCCAGATATATGTCCAAAATGGGTGCCGGCCCAGAAAGACCAGCCATGGGGAAAGGGCAAAACTTACATACACAGTGGGGGCGTACATAATATAGTATACAGGGGGTCCCCGACTTACGAACGCCCGACCTACGAACATCCCCTACTTACGAACGAGGCGCTGCGGGGACCCTCCGCCATTTTCCGCCGTGTTCCGCCGTGTTTTGGCCGTTCTGCGCATGCGCGGCCATTCGGAGCCTCGGAAAACTTCGGAAATGTCCGTAATTTGCCGCGCATGCGCAGAACGGCATTGGACGGAACATCGGAAATGTCCGGAAATGGTCGTATTTGTCGGTCTGCGCATGCGCGGCCGACTTACGAACATTTCTGACTTAAGTACAGGCGGGCAGTCCCTAACGAGTTCGTAACTCGGGGACCCCCTGTAATTCAGCATAAATGCATTTCAATATTTGATAGTAGGAATAATATAAAATATAATCTGTTTATTGACTACTTTTTTGCCTGTTGCCTGGACTGATCCTTTGTTTGCTGACCATGTCTCTGCCTTTGTCTGAACTGACCCAAAGAAAATGTACAGGTGAAAAATAATCATGAATCAAAAAAAGAAGCAGCTGGCAAACACACAACAGAACATTTGTGTAACAACATATAAAACAACAAAAGATTGTTGTGCTAGTGTCTAATGAATAAAACTGGATAATAAATCCAGAAAAGTGTCCATATAAGTGTCCAAACACCCCAAGTGATCAGTATTCAATATTGAGGTGTTTAAAGAGCAGGAGGCAATTTGAGTAGATATAATCATGGACCTGATGAAAAATAAACTGGGCATTAGTTGTAAAAATAAATAAAAATATGATGTCCTGGAGTTAGAGACCTTGCGCTCCTCCATCTTCCGTTTTGAGGATGCCCCACAGATGCTCAATAGGGTTTAGGTCTGGAGACATGCTTGGCCAGTCCATGACTTTTTCCCCTTAGCTTCTTTAGCAAGGCGTGTTTGAAGGGTCGTTATGTTGGAATACTGCTCTGCGGCCCAGTCTCCAAAATGGGGGGGGGGGGGGGGGGGGGGGGAAATCATGCTCTGTTTTAGTATGTCACAGTTCATGTTGGCATTCATGGTTCCCTCAGTGAACTGTAGCGCCCCAGTGCCGGTGTACTGTCGAATACTGTCCCCCGTCGGATAGTGTCTAGTGATAGTGCTTGCGCAGTGTGGAGTACAACGAGACGCCGAAAGTCCAGGTTCAAGACCCACCATCCAAGTGGACATATAGTTAGAATAAAAATTTGCAGAGCGAAGCGAGGCCGTGCCCGAAGCATGCCTCGTTCCAAAGACATGCTGGTAGGTTAATTAGATCCTGTCGATTAAAATTGGCCAAATATGTGTATGTGTTTGTAAGTGTGTTAGGACCCCACAGGGCAAGGACCACACTATACCACAGATAGACACCAGTGGCAAAAAGCGCCCTGAGGCGATTCAGTTCGCATAGGTTGCACTATACAAGTTCATTCATTCATTCATTCATTCATTCAGGACGTGCCCGAAGTGTGGCGAGCGAAGCAAGCCCGTGAGGGGCCCTGTTACTAAGTGCTGTTTTACATCATCTACCGTATGTCCATCTACCGTATGGTGGGGCTTGAACCTGGACTCAGGGCAGAAGGTACTAGCAAGTGCGCAGGCGCCGTTCATCTTCGGAGATTTTCGGCGTCTCCTTGTCCTCCGCACTGCGCAAGCGATGCGCCTGCGCAGTACGGGCGGACACTATCCGATGGGGGGACAGTTCTCGGCAGAACACCGGCAGCCCCAGAAGACCATGACACTCCCACATCCATGCTTGACTGTAGGCAAGACACACTTGTCTTTGTGCTCCTCACCTGATTGCTGCCACACACGCTTGACACTTTCTGAACCAATAAGGTTTATCTTGTTCTCATCAGACCACAGGACATGGTTCCAGTAATCCATGTGCTTAGTCTGCTTGTCTTCAGCAAACTGCGGACTTCCTTGTGCATATTCTTTAGAAGAGGCTTCCTTCTGGGACGACAGCCATATAGACCAATTTGATGCAGTGTATAGTGTATGATCTGAGCACTGACAGCCTGACTCCCGGTTTGACCGTGGCGAGGCCTGTTCTGAGTGGAACCTGTCCTGTTAAACCGCTGTATGGTCTTTGCCACCATGTTGCAGCTTAGGGTCTTGGCAATCTTCTTACGGCCTAGGCCATTTTTTATGTAGAGCAACAATTTTTTTTTTTTTTTTTCAGATCCTCAGAGTTCTTTGCCATGAGGTGCCATGTTGAACTTCCAGTGACCATTATGAGATGTGAGAGTAACGCCAAATTTACCACACCTGCTCCCCATTCACACCTGAGACCTTGAAACACTAATGAGTCACATGACACTGAGGAGGGAAAATGGCTAATTGGGCCCAATTTGGACATTTTCACTTATGGGTGTACTCACTTTTGTTGCCAGCGGTTTAGACATTAATGGTTGTGTGTTGTTATTTTTAGGGGACAGCAAATTGACACTGTTATACAAGCTGTACACTCACTACTTTACATTGTAGCAAAGTGTAATTTCCTCAGTGTTGTCACACAAAAAGATATAATAAAATATTTACAAAAATTTGAGGGGTGTACTCGCTTTTGGGAGAGAGTGTGTGTGTGTGTGTGTGTGTGTGTGCAATTTTGAAAACACATTAGATCTCAATGTGGAAAAAAAATCTGCTGGAGTTCTATACTGATATGGACTGCGTAATGTGTTAGGAACGAAAGGATGCAACATCATTTGATGAAAATTACCAACCTACAGAGGGCTGAATTCAAAGACGCCCTGAAAATCAAAGTGAAAAAATTACACAGCAGGCTAGTCTATTTTGCTGAAATTTCATTGCAACAACTCAAAATGGTACTCAGTAGTTTGTATGGCCCCCCACGTGCTTTGACAACGTTGGGGCATGCTCCTTATGAGACGACAGATGGTGTCCTGGGGTATTTCCTTTCAGATCTGGACCAGGGCATCACTGAGCTCCTGAACAGACTGAGGTGCAACCTGGTGGCGTTGGATGGACCAAAACATAATGTCCCAGAGGTGTTCTAATGGATTTAGGTCAGGCGAGCGTGGGGGGGCATTCAGTGGTATCCATTCCTTTATCCTCCAGGAACTACAGGCAGCATAACATTCGCCGCGGCTTCTCCAGACCCTTTCACGTCTGTCACATGTGCTCAGGGTTAACCTGCTCTCATCTGTGAAAAGCACAGGGCGCCAGTGGGGGACCTGCCAATTCTGGTGTTGGTTGGCAAATGCCAATCGAGCTCCCCAGTGAGAACAGGGCCCACTAGAGGACACCGGGCCCTCAGGCCACCCTCATGAAGTCTTTCTGATTGTTTGGTCAGCAGGGTGGATTTGTTTTAAATCAAGTTGATTTAAATAATGATATAAATCACTAGTAAAAAGGCTTGATTTAAACAACTCGATTTTAAATCACAATTTTTAAAGAGCAACTGTCATCTCTGTCCTGCAGCGGCTCCTCCTCTGACCCGCTGTTGACTCACTGACAGCCCCATTCACTTTAATAGGACTGCTGGTGATGCGGCAGTGACACACCAAGGCGAGGGATGTGGCGGCAGCAGGTGATTGGATGCCCGTTAACAAGCGCTGCCATGATGGATCTGAAATGACAGGTGCTTTTTAAATGTAAGGACTTATTCTTGCTGGTAGTTAGAATCTTTAATATTTGCAAACAAAATTAAGGTTTCCCTTTTAGAGTAATTAGCTGTTAGGTTAGTAAAACAGCGATATCGAAACCGATTCAATCATACAGTTTTGTAGTGTACATAGATTTGCAAAACAATGGGATAAAGGAATATTCCTGAACTTTGTTTTATCTCATGGTTACTGTGGATTTGTGTGAATGCAATAATTTTAGTGCATGTTATCTCAGCTTGCAGAGCTTGGATTCATTGAATGAGTTTACCAAAAATGTAAATATTGCAGAATATACAGCCTATATAATTAAACTCCATTTCATGCTGAATAAACTAAATTATTAATGTATCCTAAATAGAAAACTATCTTAGATAGATTTTTACTCCAAAAACATGTTATTCAAATAAATTTGATAAAAATCCCCAAAAATGTTTTTGATTTTTTTAATCCTTGATCTATATCCACCCTGTTGGTCAGATACATTCACACCAGTGACCTGTTGGAGGTCCGTTTTTAGGGCTCTGGTAGTGCTCATCCTGTTCCTCTTTGCACAAAGGAGCAGATACTGGTCCTGGGTAAAGGACCTTCTGTAATTGCCTGTCTCCTGGAATCTCCTCTTGAGACACAGCAAACCTTCTGGCAATGCCACGTATTGATGTGCCATCCTGGAGGAGTTGGACTGCCCGTGCAACCTTTATAGGGTTCCAGGTTTCGCCTCATGCTACCAGTAGTGACACTGACCCTAGCAAAATAAAAAAACTAGTGAAAAACTCTCAGAAAAGATGAGTATTGTCAGGGTGCCTTTGAATTCAACCCACTGTAGGTTGATAATTTTTCATTTCTATCAAATGATGTGGCATCCTTTCGTTCCTAACACATTACCAGTCCATATCCGCATAGATACTGGTATCTAGCATGATATTTTTCCCCATTGAGATCTGATTTTGTTTTCAATGTATTCCCTTAATTTTTTTGAGCTGTGTGTGTGTGTAAATGAATATACACACACTTGTATGTATCACACACTACATTCCATGTGTGATAAAAACTCACGGGGGGCCACATATTTTCACTGAAATAGTACAAGTTGGTACAATAAGGCAACATTTTTTGTGGAATGTAAGAAATTGCAGTTTCACAAAATCATAAACAACTTCTGGCTTAATGCCATTTTCCATGGGATGTAATATCGCCCATATCTTTTATCTGAATAAAAGATTCAAGTTGCACTGTTCCCTGACTGGTGTATGATAAACCGAGGTTAAATGTATTTTTATTCTGCAAGTTTATCTCATAAATTGTTGGAAATAAAGCAACAATTCTAGATGTCAAAGAAAAGACAGCAGATATATTACAATTGATATACGAATACATTACCGGCTGAATTCAACAAAAATCTAAAAGTAAAGCCAAGCTATGCCTGGGCTGTAAAGAAGTAATTCTTTTGAGAAACCTATATGGGCTGGCTAAAAGACTTGGTAATAACAGGTCTAGAACTCTTGGTAAATTTTACATGATTTTTATAAAAAGAATGTGGTTTGTTCTTACCTTTTATCTAAGCCAAATCCACTGCTTGTGCACATGTCCACACCATCCATTGCCTGGTCTAACCCTTTACTGGTTATTCATCACCATTTGACATAACCATATCACTAATATTTTATACATTGCTAGAAATCATTTCTGGGATTGATTGTTGGTCAGGTTACATATCGTAGGTTAAATGTCTTGATGTATTAACTAGGTGGGAAAGTAAAGGTTATTGGGTAGGGCATTTATAAATCTACAAGGCTTACCTTTAAAGTGGGAGAGTAGAAAAAGTTGATGTGCAAGATGCCTATAACCCTGAAAATGAAAACTGGAAACCATGCAAGGATAATGCACCAATAAATAGCTTTAGTATTTCACATCATAGTCTATGCTACTGTACTGTTGGCATTTTCATAGCAAATACTGTAAGTTATATTGGAAAATGAGAGTATCCCAAAATTATAACTACATATACCAAACTTTACTCTGACCAAACTATACACTGGTTAGATTGGCATTGACCTGACTATAAAGTCTTGCTTTTGGATAATGAATGTAACCCACAGCATACTGTTATCTATAATTGCACTCTTTTCGTTTCCAATCGCTTTTATTAAGGTTGTAAACCATACAGATATAAAATGACACAATACAGTATAGAAAAATACCGGTACATGATAACATTAGTGACATACATCATTGGTCGCTAAGGAATCGGTATAATACAACGCTATGACTCTCTAATTCTGATGAACAGAAGATGCATTCTCCAAAGAGAAACTGCACGACCGGGGGCGGAGCTCCCATGTAAGACGAGGGGTCATCTCAGCCATGAATCGATCATGGTAGCTGGTCTTTGTGTTTGAATACACAGCCTGCAAATGGGGAGTGGGACCAATGGTGGCCGACCATCAGTCCTACATTGCTCCCCAAACTACCAAAAGGTTTAATAAGTAGGAAAAAGAGGAATGGGGAAGAAAAGAAAGGAGAAAGATATAAGGGAAAGGGAAAATAGACCGTGAGCCTCTCCTGCGGCACTAAGAGGTTCGCCTCAGATCTGATGAGGCCATCCCCGTCAGATAGGTGCTCCAAGGGTCTCAGGTTTTTTTCGAATTGGGGAAGCTTGTCCTCCAGGATGGAAGAGAGGAAGACCGCATGGCAATCTATGTAATGCATTATGTGAAGTTATAATATTTAAAATAAGAACCGCGCTAAAAATAAATCCTAATAAAGCAGCAACCCTCCTGTGAGATATTTACACATTAAATAGATAAAATAATAAATAGAATCTGTGCTAAGCGCAGCTCTATTTATTATGTAAAGTTATTTATATAGCACACTGACACGTAAAATTTTGATGAATATATGGGTAAAGTTCCTACCTGATTCTGCTGGCATCCAATGCAAAAATCACCAGTGAATACACAAGGCATCAGTGTGTCATTGTTGAGCCTAGGTTTAGTTCTTGGGATCTAGAATAAAACTGAAGGAGAAAGGTTAGAAAACATTGAGAATAACAAGCAGCTGGAATGCAAATGGCATGTGCAATGCAAAGTTTCTACAATGCAAATGGAATATACAGTCGTCGTATGCTATAACAACTGTAAATCTTGTTCAGAATTGGGCAGTTCGACCCAGCTTAAGCCTGGGCGTATATATAGGTTTTTACTGTATTTTCTTTTTTTAATATTTTTTTTATTTTTTTATTTTTTTTTTATTGGTTTTTGAAAACAAGTAAAAAAAAAAAAAGGGATCAATTATCGGAGCAGTGAACAATCCTTGTCTGCTCCAAGCATGCAGCGGGGAAACATACAAATACAAGGCTTGGTAGAAATCGATGAGGACCATAGCACATAGGTGAGGTCTGCCGTGGGGCCCTCTAACATGCATAAACTTGTGTTTTAAGGCAGACATCAACTTATTATAGACTACTTGTGCGTACGAAAAACAAATGCAAAAGGGTTACCATCCGGTTAACCCCCCGATGAAGTATCTATATATACACAAAAGATCATGGACTTGGAAGCATAGCATTATTATAACTTAATCACAATGTAATAGTATTGATGGCAATATTGCCTCTTACTCATATTGTGCGATAATTAAGGCACTTGCAACTATCACCAGTGTAACTATACCTAATGAGGGATCATAGTCCCCAAAATATGGCCAGGAGAGTCTGGGTTACAAAAATGGCTATAAGCACATGATGCCAAGATTGGCAAACAGCGATGGGAAAAGAAAAGAAGGAAACGGAATAAGGAGGAAGAAAATCCATCCGGGAATCAGAATAATATCTCTATGTATTGGGGACCTGCAAGTAGGCAAGCCAGGGGGACCATATTTTATCAAAAGGATTGTTTGTCGCATAGAACTCTCACTATCTTTTCGTTCAACATGATCCACGTAGGTTTGCATTTCATCATTGCTGCATCTATAACAAAGCTTTCCATGCCGTGGCAATGGCAATTTTTGCCGCTAGGAACATAAAATGAATCCGTGTTTTGGGTAAGTTGAGGTACATTTTCCACTGGTTTGTTCAGTAGGGCGACCCTAGCATCCTTGACGATATTAACCATTGTGACCGAAAATATGAATGGGTCAACCCTTATCCAAAAGCAGCGACTCTTGGGGCATGTCCATCATATGTGCAGCGGTGTGCCGCCTGGCCACAACCCCTGAAGTGGGAGGGTGAAGCTCCCGGAAACATTTTGGACAGGCGCTCTGACACCAAGTACCATCTAGCATTTACTTTGTATCCTGCCTCAATCGGGGCAACATTCAGGATACCTTTGTGGATTTGTGAACTCCATTTGCGCCAGTCCTCCGCCTCAGGGGCTATGCCCAGGTCCCTCTCCCATGCTACCTGGTAAGACAACTTAGAGGGGGCTGGTGAACAGTATGTAGAGCATAGAGAACCCCCCGCCTCAGAGTGGTGTCCTGCATGCACCTGTTTTCAAACATGGTGTGTACTGTTAGATCAGAGCCGCCTTTTTGTAATGAATTAAAGTGCAAAATTTGTGGAAGTTCTCAGTGGGGAGCATCTCCAAGCTGCAAAGTGTGATGAGGGACATACCCTGTTGGTCAAGATAGTCGCCTATACGGTATAATCCCTTGTTCACCCACCACCCAAATATGTCAGGATGTATACAAGGGGGGGCCAGGCTATTGCCAAAGAGGCACCACTGGGGTGTGTGCAGAGCGTAGGGCCCATCTCCTGCAACTTGTGTCCCATATGTGTAATGAGTGGGAGAGTGTGGTGCATAAAATAGCTTTGCAGTGTCTTGGGAGTGTCCATAGGATCAGATCCATTGCCAGTGGTGAGCAAGCCTGGGCCTCCAGTGGGATCCAGTTAGGGCAATAATGCATAATTGGGCTAGCTGTGCAGCAATGTAGTATTTCCGGAATTCCGACACCCTCAAACCAAACAGGTCCTTAGGGGCATACATTGTAGCCCTAGCTATCCTAGATCCTTTGGTGCCCCAAATAAAATGGAAGATTTGAGAATGGAATCATTGAATGGTGTCGGCAGGGATTTGAATGGGCAGTGTTCAAAAGTAATATAACGATCTAGGTAAGACTGTCATTTTTACAGACGCAATTCTGCCCATCCATGATATATTCACGTCAGACCATGACTCTAGTAATTTAGCTAACAATGGGGGGTAGTTGGCTTTATATAATGAGGCTATATTGGAGGTCAATCGGATTCCCAAATAGGAGAACATCAGTTGTCGATGGAAAGGATATTGGGACTGGATGCTCTGAAGCGTTGAAGTAGATAGATTCATGTTTAGTGCCTCCGATTTGTCATGGTTGACTACCAGGACAGAAGATTTCCTGAATCGTTTCAGTAAAAACATTAAATTTGGTTTGAACAGCAATAGGTCATCTGCAAATAAAGAACATTTGTGGCTCCTCCCCACCCTCTCTCTGTCCCCAACATGTCTGAAATAAGTGTGAGTGCATTTAGGTCAAAAACTTAGGGCTGAAATTCCATCTAGCCAGCACCCGAAAATGGAAGGGCCACGAGAGTCAATCAAATGCTTTACGAATATTGATGGAGAGTAACATCCCAGTCCTGTGTACTCCACCATCCCATGAAGAGTGTAATAAAGATATGAGGTCATTTGCTTTTCGAACCTGGTCAGCTGCCTGTCTATTTGGGGGAGGCCCACCTGATCAGAGTGTATTTCGCCAGTTAGGAATGTCAACAATCTATTTGCTAAAGTTTTTACTGTATTTTAAAGTTGGTTGTCACCTTATATTTCTATAGGGGCATTTAGAGGCAGAAAAAAACCCCACTGCCAGTGCATTCAGGAGCAGCAGTGTTTTGGCAGGAAAAACGCTTGACCCGTGTAAATGCCTGCCAACACTAGGCCTGTTTAGCTCTTAAGCGTTCCTTTCAATGGCCTAGAATAAATTGGTATTCTGGCCAGTGAAATTAATTTACACCCTAGCGCTTGTCACGTTGCACGCATTTCAAATCGCCAATCATTCTTTCTGTCAAAACGTTGCTGCCAGGAGTGAAAGGCATCTAGGAGAGATGGCCAAGGCCCAGTGTGCATGGGGCCTAATTTTAGTTCTGGGAATTTTGATCCTCATATGAGAAAGCCTAGTATCAAACAAAAGTGGGATATCTGCAAGTGTTCCAGATTGTGTAGACAGATTTTAACATGTAGGTCCTGTTTTCAGGCTATATGTTTTCAGTTGGCAACCTCCCATGGGCAATACCTGGCTTATACACTGCCACTTTGCTATCTGTTTTTCTATTGCAGAACTAGTGAAAAAACTGCAAAGTCCTGTCCCATTAGCTTCTAGGATGAACAGTGACTGACTGAGTCTTTTCATCTACTTTCTGTTGCAGAGTCTGTTGGTAATAAAGTTCTAGCTTCCTTTTTGGAAGTGTGGCCACCATATAAATGACATGTGCAGTCTCTGCTCAGGGACATATGACAAACTAGCAATTCATAGGAGATGTAATGAAGGCATATTGTAACAATAAACAGATGCAGGCTGTTTTTAGCAAGGTGCTACATGTACAAGTAACTGCATGTAAAGATATATTTTTTTTTAACTTTTGGATAGTGTGGGGAAGTATTGAAACCACTGCAAGTTTGTTTGCTGTTTTGTGTACAATTGAGGAAATGTCTCCTCAGTGGGGACATAGACTGTAATGAAATCCAACAGAGAGTCTAACCTTTCCCCACTCTATTCTTAAAAAAAAAAAAAAAAAAAGTCTGGAGATGCACTTTAAAAAAAGTTGGCAATATAGAAAATATATTAAATAGTATTTGGCAGATATTTTTAACATGTATCATTGTGATGTCGGTGATACAGTTTTAGTAAACTGTACATTTATCTTGGAAGCAAACGCCACTCAAGTTCGGTCTCCTGTTCCTCCTCCACTAACAGACTTTCAGGTGCAGGCCCTGTCCGTCACAGATTCCATGTAGCAAGAAAGGTTTGGTTGGCGAAAGTGGAGTTACCCTTTAATCATAGCTCACTGTGAGCTATGATCAAGCGCTAAGGGGGTGCAAAACGCATTAGCTGGTGATGCTGTTCCCCCATATTTGTGATTTGGAGTTACTTCTATGAATATGTTCTAATAAAGATGATTTTAACTGGGTGTGCGGCCAACCAGACCTTTCTTGCTACTTGTACATTTATCTTTTTCAAGTTGCCATGTATAATATACAACAAAAAAAAAAATTATAAAATATCTCATTAACTTCATGTTTACAGCAGTAAGACCTAGTAATTTTATTTTGACTTTTGTTTTTGTTTCGTTTTTTTCTTCTAGGTACCATGACCAAAATGGAGGGTAAAACATCACTTCTAGACAACATGATAGGTGTGGGGGACATGGTGCTTTTAGAGCCCCTCAATGAAGAAGCTTTTATCGACAATCTAAAAAAACGCTTTGATCACAATGAAATCTATGTGAGTATTTCTATACACTTTTGTTATTTGTGTGATATAAAATGGAAAAAAAATGGCTACAGCAGGTGTGAAAACTAGGGATGAGCTTGTGGTTATTCCCAATGGGTGTAAATCCTGAACCTGTAAGTCATTTGACATTCCAGTGAGCTGCGGGAGGGGATTCCACTACCCCCCCCCCCGACTTACACAGAGGGACGCAGATGATTGTGATATCATTGACCTAATATAGCCTTATTAGGTCTGTGTCCTAGTTTTGACATACTAGAGCTTTAGGCTGCATTCACACCTGAGCGTTTTGTAGCTTGAAGCCTGAAGCTACAAAACGCTAGAGGGGAAAAATACATTTTTCTCTATGGAGATGGTTCACATCTCCACTCCAAAATGCCTGAAGCCCTACGCCTGAAGCTCAAACAAGTTCCGGACCCTTTTTTGTCGAATCGGGCAGATTTGGGCGTTTTTATCCTTTTTACATTGGTGACCTTTTGCTCTGCACAAAATCCGCGGCAAATCGCGGTAAAAAACTCTGCGAATCGCGGTAAAAAACGCTGCAAATCGCGGTAAAAAATGCCGCAAAAAACGCTGCAATTCGCGCGATTTTCTGCCTGAAAAGCTACGCTCAGGTGTGAATGCAGCCTTAAAGTAGTCAGTTTCTCTGCTCATCTGTAGTCCTCATTTACACTTGCATACACCTCCCAAGTTTTTTATTTTATATTTTCTTTTTTATATGCATTCTCACCAACCTTCACAACAGAGAATTTATTCAACTCTGTCTCACTCTCCTGTGTATGTGTGTTAACCCATTCCCTTTCCATTTTCAGGCCAGGCAATAACACTGTAACACTGGAACATTTTGGCTCCTATTCATTCTTCAGTGTCTGACTTTTAGAGTTTTAAAGTGGTTAAGCCACTATCTCATATTTATATCATCCCCTTTGTCAGATAAAAAGCTGTATCCTAATGCATGTGCTTTATAAAAAAAGCTGATTTCTAACTGTTTTAACAGCGTCTCCCAGCGATCACATGACTCCAGGCTCTCTGCTCTCCCCATCTGATTGCTTCAGTGGGCGGGGCCGAGTTTACCCTGCTGATGTCAGCTGGGGAGGAGAGAGTCAGGAGTCAAGTCAAGTGATCACTGGGAGAAGCTGTTTAAACAGGTAGAAATCAGCTTTTTTTTTTTTTTTTTCTATAAAGCACAGGCACTAGGATAGAGCTTTTTATCTGACAAAGGGGATGATATAAATATGAGATAGTGGCTTAACAACCACTTTAAAACTCAGTCAGACACTGAAGAATGAATAGGAGCCAAATGTCTTTTTATCGAACATTGGGGATGATGTAAACGTCAGATAGTTTTGAAGCAGCAGGGACAGGAGCAGAGCAGCGCTAGTGGGAGCTGACGGGCAGGGAAGGGGAGGGTGGTGGAGGACCGAGGGAGATACAAAAGAGCAGCGGATGATGGAGGCTCGTAAACTGACCAGTGTTAGGGCTCAGCAGCCATGATACACCGTGGTCAATTTACAGGGGGGAGGGCAGAACCGGGCAGGATCAGCCTGGTATTTCAGGTGTTACAGGGGGCCAAATGACACGGCACAAGCACTGTGCTATATAGCATGCTTTAAGGGAACATGATCCTTATTATTTTTGTATTTTATTTTTTTAGGTTAACGCATGCTTTAATTGTTCCCATAGCTTTGTAGTTAAAGTGGATCTAACGACCTGCTCTTTTCGCTAACCAACCCGGGGGTGTCCCTACCAAACTTACTCAGAGAATTTGAGATGTATGGAAAACTGTCTAATCTTAAAATAAATTTTACCAAGTCAGAAGCCATGGGAATCTCGATACCACAATACCCACTCAATTCTATACAATCGAGTTTCCAGTTTAGGTGGACGTCCTCCGCTTTAACGTACCTAGGTACGAAAATCCCACCCGACCTCTCGCACATATATGACAGTAATTTTCCCCCTCTACTAGCAAAAACAAGGGCGTTATTAGATACTTGGCACAAGGGTCTTCACTCATGGTTTGGGAGGTGCAATCTACTGAAAATGAGTATACTGATGAAATTTCTATACATTTCCGATTTAAGATACAGCTATCCGCACCATCTCCTAAGAAGTTCACGGATTTCCAAATTCCGAACAATCCGGCTTTCTTTCTTCTTCATATATCTTCTATATCCCCCAGAATCTATAAAAAGTCTATACTTCGACACTTAACAAATGCGGCCAAATCCTGCATCCCCCTGCTGTGGAAACAGCAGTGTTCACCAACCATAGCAATGTGGATACGAAAAGTAGAGGATATAAATAGAATGGAGGACTTGATAATGACGGCCCAGGACAGACATGAAACCTATAATAAAACTTGGACCCTTTGGAACATGTTCATACACTCGGAAGAGGGTAAATCCCTTTTGAAAATGGCCCCTCACAACAAACCTTAAAATGACACCGCCACATTAACCGGTACCATAGAGGCGAACGCACTTTAACGCTGCCTGCCCCATCCCTTCCTTCCCTTCCCCATACCCTACCAGCCCCCCCCTTTTCTTCTCTCTTTCTTCCCCCTCCCTACCATTCTTATCTTTTCTATTTTCTTCTTCTGTTATTGGTCGCCGCCCCTAACCCACTCACTCTACCCTCCAGGTAAAAACTATAGAAGACTGGAGAGGTGAACTACTGGTCATCTTAAACTTGTTTTGGTGAGAAGGAGCACTTGTATGGGGTAGCAGGGAGATATCAATTTGGGTCATTCATGAAACTCTCACGAAGTGTGACTCGTTCAGATAGATGTTACCTCTTGTTAAGTTATGTTGATGGGAGGCTTCGACCTTCACTTTTCTATGTTTCCACTGTACCTTTTAGGGGCTTTGCCCCATGTTAAAATCATGATCTAAAGGCGGAAGGTTTCTATTTTTTTTTTTTTTTATCTTAATGCATTCTCTGCATTAAAGTGATACTAAACATGATACTATGATTAAAGTGATACTAAACATGTTATACTTGCCTTCTCTGTGCAGTAGTTTTGCACAGAGCAGCCCAGATCCTCCTCTTCTCGGGTCCCTTGCCATCACTCCTTGCCCTTCCCTTCTTCTGAGTGCCCCCACAGCAAGCAGCTTGCTATGGGGGCACCCAAGCCGAGCCGCTGCTCTGTGTGTCCATTCAGACATGGAGCCGTGGCTCGACCCCCGCCTCATCTCTCTCCTCTCTCTCCTCTTTGGCTCACTAACTTTTGACAGTAGCTGGAGCCAATGGCTCCCTCTGCTGTCTCTCAGCCAATTAGTGGGAAAAGTCCCAGACAGCCAAGTGTCTCGCACTGGATAGAGATGGGACTCGGGTAAGTATTAGGGGGTCTGCTGCCCACAGTTTTTTTTATCTTAAGGCATAGAATGCCTTAAGATAAAAAATACTTCTGCCTTTACAACCACTTTAAGGTAAAAAAAACTTCCACTTCCAAACTTCAACTTATCCCATCCTGCTCTCTTCCTGCATTCACAGCCTTACTGAGAGCAGTGGGAACCAATGGCTCCCAATGCTGTCGGTCAAATGCAGTGCAGTGGGTGTAAGCCATGCTATGCTGTGTTAATGGATGCAAACGGCACCGGCACGAGTGCCTCCATAGTAAGTGGCTTTTTATGGGGGCGTTCGGAGAAGAGGGGGGGGGAGCCACGTGTGTGCCCAGGTAGAGGAGTGTGTGTTTTTCCAGTTGAATGGAAAGTTTGCTTTGAGTTGTGATGCCAAATCTGGTGAAATCGTCTTTTCAGAATCGAGGATTTCAGATTTACTATAATTTGATATGAAAAGCGGACAAATACCCATCGTAATTCAGACATCGGGATGGGTAATGTAAGAGGCTGAGAGACCTAAAATAAAACGTAGTCATGTAAGGGACTTTAGCACCAGGCCAAACGGTAAAGAGGATAATGGGCACCCCTGTCTAGTCTCATTACGAATGTTAAGTCAAAGTCAATGTCCCGTTGTTGACCTTCAATCTAGCTTCAGGGTTATGGTAAAGAGCCAAAATCCAGCCCATCATTTTCTGTCCAAGGCCCAGTTTAAGCAGGGTCTCCTCCATAAACATTGTCTGTTGACAATATTTAAAAGGGGGTGTGATTTGGTCCATAACTGGTCCAGTCAAGAACATTAAGGGCTCTGATGTTATCTCAGGTTTCCCTGCCCATTATGAGACCCATTTGATCAGGTTGGACGGCCGTAGGGAGGATACCCTGCAACCTGATCACCAAAATGTTTGTATCAGTTTTCAACAGGGAAATGGGACGGTAATTTTGGCAGCATATCTGGTCCTTACTTGGTTTAGTTATAACCACTATATGTGCCAGCAATGCCTCTTTAGGTAAAAGGTTGTCTGAGGAGATGGTATTAAATTATTGGCATAGAGGCTGGCCCAGGCTTTTCCCATTAGGGAGGCCTTGGATAACCGCGTCTATTTCTAAGAGAGTTATGGGCTTTTCCAGCTCCTCCAACTATTGTTTTTTAAGACAGGGATGTCCCACCTCCTGCAGGTATTGTTGTATAAGATTGCGTTGTTGGGATTCGGATAGAGGGTCTGTCGGGAACTTGAGATTGTATAGTGATAGTAAAGCGTCAATTCTGGCTATTTGTGCAGAATCCAAAATTTGTCTCTCGTGCCGTCAATATACCAACATGGCAAAGATTTTGTTTCTTTCTCAGAATCCATGCTAGCAGGCGACCACATTTATTGCCATGTTCATAAAATCTATGGGCATAGTAGTGGAGCTTATTCTTAGCTTCCCATTCAAAGCATTCAGAAAGACTGAGTCTTCGCTCAGACAATTGAGTAATCTCAGACGTTTGGAGAAGGTGTTTATGCCGGCACTCCAATGTCTGTATTTCAGTAAGTAGGTCAGTGATCTCTTTAAGTTTATCCTTCTTTTTTTTGGCATTTGGCCTGCTTCAAGTAGGTATTAAATGCGTAATTTGCTTGATCATTTGTGATACCATTGCTTTTATATTCTACCTAAATCCTTAGTGATGTGTGAGAACCTAATCCTGTGGAGGCCTCATTTTCACTAACCGAATTGAACTGTTCTAACTGTTCCTTGTGTAGACGGTCCAAGGTCTTGATAAACATTTCCTGTCGTAGTGATTTGTATAATCTGCTTATATCTGTGGTAGTAAAAGAAACATGTAATTTTAATTACATACTACTTTCAAAAATGTATCCTAGTTATAAAAAATGTTTTGCGTTTTTGTTCCTACATTTTTTTTTTCTTTAAATTCTGTAGTGCTATAGTATTCGATAATGTACTTTTAGAAGTCTAATAGGCCTGGACGCCAGCAAGTGACAGTAAGTATTATTGCCTAGGTCATATTGTCCCTGTGTGCTGGAATTGTTTTCTTTCATGTTTGCAGTGCAATCGGTGGCTGTGGTTTTTATAATAAAGATTTGTGCCAGGTGAAGCATGTTCTTTCATGACTTGCATAAAAAAAGAAACCAAAATCTGTTACACAGGGAAAATGTGGCCTGATAACAAGTTCTCACCATGGCATCTAGGATTTTCAATAGAAAATTTGACTGTTTTTTTAAAAATCTTTTCCATTTTGGGTAGAGTAATGTCGCACGGCCCTGAATTTCAGATGGAAAAAGTCAGATGGGAGCTTTTCATCGGATATTCCGACCGTGTGTATGCCCCATCGGACTTTTTCTGTTGGCATTTCCGACGGACTTAGATATAGAGCCTGTTCTAAATTTTTCCGTCAGAAATGCTGACGGAGTTTTGCCTGATTCAAAGTCCGGCCGTGTGTACGCGGCATAAGGGACAGCTATGTTGTTGTGTTTTTTTTTTTTTTTTGCCATTGCCATCTGTGTCCTATATGGGAGATATTTCTTCACTTCCTGTCCTATATACCCCAAGAGGATATGAGGGGAAATCGCTCCAAAGTGAGGGTATCTATGGTTGTCACCAGAGCTGTCGCCATTGGAAGATTTCTTTTTTTATTTCTGTTCTGGTGATTTTCTTTCACTTTCACTCTTTCACTTTCAGCTGTGAACATGACAGCAGATGTTCTGTTGTGGGAGAGACCTTGCAACGCATTGCTTTGCTACAGTGGTTGGGTCCCAAGGTGGCTTTTTTGTCCACTCTCCACTTATAGCATGAACATATCAAAACTGAGGACATTGGATGAGAAAACAAATTTATTAACCAATATATACCAAAAAAGTTTACATTTTCAGGGTACAATAATCCGAACTGAATGGTCATTAAAAATATCAATATATTCTGAACGATAGAATGCTTGTACATATTGGCTATCTCTAAAAAATATATATATTTCCAGAATTTCTTTCTTTTAATTTTGATGATTATGGATTACAGCTAGTGAAAACCCCAAATTCTTTATCTCCGAGAATTATAGACTCTTGGTGTCGCACTCTAATCCGCAAATTAACTCAAAACACCTGTAAAGGTTTCCTGAGCCTTTAAAGCGTTCCACCCACATTCATGTTGGCATCATCTGCTTCATAGCAGCAAGTTAAAACCACATTGGACGTTTATTTTTTGGCTTGATTAACATTGTTTCTATAGGGTAATCGGTTTTCTTCCTGTTTAGCACAACCGTGGCGAGGTACATAATTTACTCCAGTGCCTTGGCTCCTGGGAGGTGTGTGTCAACCCCAGGAGTGGGCGGGCATCGCAACCTGTTAACATCACATTATTTCAAAACGGGAAATGACGCGATACAAGTCGATAAGTGCTGTTGTGATGGCAACCTGATTAAACAATCCGTGCGCCGTGCCTTGTGCACATGCGCGAGATTGGGAGGTGCATGCTGGGTAGCCAGTAGCACCTTATCCCGGAAGAATACACTAGTGGGCTTTACATGCCCACAATTGAGAAGGGAGAGCGTGCTGGCTATCGAGAATAAAGGTAGTTTTCCACAAAATACATAACTACAACAGCGGCATTTGCTATAATTTTTTTTTATTTTTTTAAAGATTTTTATTGAGATTTTTACATAAGCAACAAACACAGGTTACAAATCGCAACCAAAACCAGACTGTGCCTCCGAAGCCTCACATATAATGTATACAGATATGAAAATACAGCTTCAACAGTTAGATTTGATTCATAGCAAAAATTATAACGTATAACATATGCATTAGGTCATGCAGGGAAGAAAAGTTGATGAGCTCAAAGGCGCTAAGGTTAAGAGGACTAGATGGCTATCTATTCCACAATTTGTCAAAGAGGAGAGGTCGCTTTCAAAGCTCAAAAGTGAGCTTGTATAAGGGTAGACTGTTATTAATCAGTTGAAGCCAGGTGGTTAGAGTGGGTCGTGGGGTTCCCTTCCAGCTCAGAATAGTCTTTCTGGTGAAAAAATATAAAATGCCTAATCGTTTAATGTGTGTAGAAACGACTAATTCACCAAAAATACCCAACAAACAATTTTTAGGATGCAAAATATTAGGGGTACCCATTACAGTGGATAAAAATGAGTCAACTTCCTACCAAAATAAAGAAACTAATTGACAGGCCCAAAAGCAAAAGAAATCTGCTTCAGTTCTGCAACCACGAAAACACTCTGGCGTGGAGCGTAGTCCCATCTTACACATGCGATAAGGGCTGAGATGACGATGATGAAAAATCTTTATTTGTATAACGCTATCTCTCTAGAGGCTATGAACGAACTTTTAAAGGTATCTACGAATTCGGCCCAATCGTCATCAGTAAGTTTGAATATCTAAAGCAGCCCAGCGGTTCTGTGCAGCCACAAACCTCGGGTTAGAATCGGCCAGTAATGCAGAGTAATATTAAGAGATCAGTTTGGTATCGTGTGAGTTCCTGAGTAACTTTTCTAGGGGGGGCGGCATTGCATATAATAACCATGTTAGACAGATATTAGTAAGAACATCACACGGTGTCTTTTAAAAAAATAAATAAAAAAAAAATAAGGCTGGAACTCTAAATAATCTTTGTCTGGTTCAGTAGGTTACACAATCATGGGGACGACTGCTGACTTTACAATTGTCCAGAAGAGTCGTTGACACTCCACAAGCAAGGCAAGTCACAAAGGGTCTTTGCTAAAGAAGCTGGCTGTTCATAGTGCTGTATCCAAGCATATTAATGGACAGTTGAGTGGAAGGAAAAGGTGTTAGAAAGGTGCACAAGCAACAGGGCTAACCGCAGCCTTGAGAGGTTTGTGAAGCAAAGGCTATTCAAGAATTTGGGGGAGGTTCACAAGGATTGGTATACGGCTGGTGTTGGTGCTTCAGACGTATCCAGGTCATGGGCTACAACTGTCACATTCCTTGTGTCAAGCCACTCTTGAACCAGAGACCACGTCAGAAGCGTCTTACCTGGGCTAAGGAGAAAAAGGACTGGACTTTTTCGGATGGAAGTAAATTTTGCATTTAATTTGGAAATCAAGGTCCCATAGTCTGGAGGAAGAGTGGAGAGGCACAGAATCCAAGTTGCATGAGGTCCAGTGTGAAGTTTCCAGTCAGTGATAATTTGGGGAGCCATGTCATCTGCTGGTGTTGGTCCACTGTGTTTTATCGAGTCCAAAGTCAGCACAGCCCTCTACCAGGAAATTATAGAACACTTCATGCTTCCCTCTGCTGACAAGCTTTATGGAGATGCTGATTTCATTTTTCAGCAGGACTTGGCACCTGCCCACACTGCCAAAAAGTACCAATGCCTGGTTTAATGATCATGGTATCACTGTGCTTGATTGGCCAAAAAACTTGCCTGACCTAAACCCCATAGAGAGTCTGTGGGGTATTGTCAAGAGGAAGATGAGACACCAGACCCAACAATGCAGATGAGCTGAAGGCTGCTATCAAAGCAACCTGGGGCTCCATAACACCTCAGCAGTGCCACAGGCTGATCGCCTCCATGCCACGTCGCATTGATGCAGTAATTCATGCAAATGGATCCCCGACCAAGTATTGAGTGCCTACTATACCATACATGGACATACTTTTCAGTAAGCCAACATTTCTGTATTAATCTTTTTTTTATTGGTCTTATGTAATGTTCTAATTTTCTTAGATACTGAATTTTGTGTTTTCACTAGCTGTAAACCATAATCCTCATAATTAAAAGAATTCATGTTTTGATGATCTAATTTTTTGAGATGCACCTGTACATATTGTATGCCACAACTAAAAATCTTAATCTCCACAGTTACCAAGCAATTGTGTATCCCTGATTATTCAGTTTTATTCCTCTGTACTGTCCACATATTGATCATAAAGTTTCCTGGTTACCGAATATTGAGGATCACTTTTCACTGTGCATTCAAACAGGTAAGGTCATATGGTGATATTATGACCATACCCAATAAAAATGTGCCAACTTCCCGCAGGTAATTGTAAGTGGAGACTAACTAAAAGTGGACTTTATAGGCACAAAAATACATATACAGGGGGTCCCCTACTTACAAACATCCGACTTACAAACGACTCCTACTCACAAACGGAGGGAGACAACAGGAAGTGAGAGGAAAACCACCCCTAGGAAGGGAAATTCACTCCTGTAAGAGTTAATATGGGAAAAAGGTGTCTCCACTGATGCTTTATCACCAGTCCATGTTTCCCTAACAACCCAACATTTTCAAAATCCAATTGTCATTGGGACAGAAGGTGAGGTGAAATCTTCTGAACAGGGGCACAGACACCAAAACAAATGTTACAGGGGTGATAACACTTCTCTGTTATCTAAAAAACTTAAAAATAGATTTTTGGGCTGGAGCTACACTTAAAAAATTTACCTGTTCCAACTTGCAAACAGATTCAACTTAAGAACAAACCTACAGTCCCTATCTTGTTTGTAACCCGGGGACCCCCTGTACTACAAAATATAGAAAAAGGGTATTTTATTAAAAATATATGTATATATATCGAATCGCGATAAATCAGCGATAACATATGCTCAAAATATATTTAGTAACGTAGTAAACAACATCAGACCTTATCAGCAAAACACCCAAACGGTGAGATGTATTGATCTTGATAACATCCTAAGTAGACACATGTAAGAAGTATACAAAACCAGATATTCTATATTGATCACTGGCATAAATAGTGTATATAGAAAATAGAACTAGGTCCTGTAGATCTGGGGTGATGCTGATGCGGAGGTCCGTTTTTTCTTGTCAAAGGATTTAGCTTGACATGTTCCGCGCTTTTAAAGTTAGTGCTTCCTCAGGAGCGATTGATTCTATGGTAATACATATCACAATAAGTTTTTACAAATTTAACAACATATACTAACTAGCACATTTTTACATATGAAAAGAAAAGAGAAACAGTATTTTATTATAATATGGAGTGTCTGGACTCATGCCCAAGCAGAACCGTGAACACTGCGGGGAGGGGGGGAGCGGCGTGCGGAGAAAAAGGTGCATAGCAGGCCCGATAAGCAGTGGGGAACAAAGCTGAAGGATAGAAACCGTCTAGGCAGTATATGTAGACAAATATATAAATATGTGTACATGCAACACACATATACATTATGGCACAGATGCCACTATATAGTGGGGTTATTTGGTTGATCTATGTACTGTATATAATGCAATGTCTATATTTAAGCCGGTTTCTAAAACGAAAGTTCATATAGGGCTATACTAAGCATTAACGTACATAACACCAACAATAGGGGCATGAGAAGATATTCTTGCAAGATCTTATTAAATATAGTGTGGCAGAGCGAAGCTCTGTCCCTTTGAAATTAGAGGTAAAGGAGATACAGAGTTTGCATATTTACAGACTATAGAATTTAAATGGAGAAAACTGCTCTGTCAGTTTTCTCCAGGTTTTGCTAGTCCTGGATGGGATCTCAAACTGTGTCCGGGTCTTGACGATAGCAAGCAAGGTGTGTGCCCAGCTGCACACAGAC